>CATNWA010011467.1:0-10585 GCA_951230385.1 Staurois parvus
CTTAGGTAACCCCAAAAAAAGGGGCCCAAGGGCAAGTGCAAAAGGGGGAAATGGACATTAGCTCGGGAAATAGTCCTGATTATCAATGGGATAAAACCAGCAGTTGAGCCAAAAAAATAGCGGTGGCTTGGGAAAAAAAGAACTTGATGGTGAACTACAAGTACCGAATGAAGGAATGTGAAATGTTTAAAAAGTTTGGGGGGAAAGTAAAACCCCGAAATGCGCTATTCGAAACGACTTAGGGGCTTTTTGCAAATCGGAATGGAAGAAATAAAAAAAAAATTAAAACCCCGGCCCAAAACCATAGAAAATTTAAAGGAAAAAAAAAAAAACCCTTTTGGAGAAAAACCCAAAAAATGCTCTATAGGAGGGAAAAAATTCAGAAAAAAAGAAAGAAGGTGTAACCTTAGAGTCGAGGATTCCAGAGTCTGAAAAAAGGGGGGAAACATTAAGAACTATTTAATAAAATCTTAAACTCCATAAGAGACGCCGAAACAGAGGTTTTTAAATGATGGAGTTTTTCAGAAAGGAAAGTTCAAACAAGCTATGAGGGGGGAAAAGATCGGAAATAATTGCCCATTCCAAAAATTTGGGGGGTCAAAATGAATATGAAGAAGATCAAGGGAAGTCTTTAAATTTAAAGTATGGAGATTGACTATTAAAATTTTTGGGATTAACATCAGAGACTCTAGGGAGAAGGAGACCTGAGCCCCCTGGGAGCAAATGGGGGGAAACGAATGTGCAATATGATGGGGGGTCCCTCACATCTCTAATTGGGCTGGAAAAATGGGGGTTACAGCTTATCTAAATTCCGGGGGGGAATGAGAGATTTTTGTGATAGATGGATTTGAAAAAGAATGGAGATAGTGGGTGGGGAAGAAAAAAGAAAAAAAAAAAAGGAGATACGGAAGAAAAGAAAGGGGAGGAGCTGGGGGGGGGGGAGGGAGGCCCTGGGGTTGGGGGAGAAAGGGGGGGGGAGTTTTTAATAAAAAATTTATGCTTTTTTTTTCTCCTCTTTCTCTCTACCCCCCTTGTACCCCCCTGCGACTGGAAGTCCCTCGGGAAAGCCCGGTAAGGGGGGGAAGTAAATTTTTGGGGACCCCAGTGATAAGAAAGGGGATCTGGGGAGGGTCGGGGAGGTGGCCTCCTGGGCGGGTTACGAAAATATTTTAATCAAGTGGGGAAACAAATCCACAATGTTTTGTGGATTTATAAGCCAAAAAATGGGTAGGGGGAAAAAATAAAGGGGGGGGGGGCGGGGGGAGGGGGGTTTTGGGGTGGGTGGGAGGGGGGGAGGGGCTACGGGGTTAATATTCTGCAAAAATTTGGGGCCTAATAGGAGAGACGAATCAGAAGGGATAGCAAAATCAAGAAGGATGGAAAGAAAATCTTTTTTAAAAATTAATTTGATTGGGTTGAACTGTCCGGGGAAAAAGATTTTTTGTTTTTTAAAAGAGTTCATCACAGGGAAAAGTCAGTGGTTTTTTTACAGGGCACATTTTGAGATGAGTCAAAGTGAAACAAAATCCAAATTTTTTCCAACATGGTATTCGCTGCTCCCCAAATTAAAAGAGCAAAGGGGGGGGTGGAAAATGGGGTTTGGCAAAGTATATGATTTTTGGGAGGGAAGATAGAAAGACTGATCCGGGGGGAGATTCCTGTTCTTGAAAGGTAAACTCAGGGAATTGAGTTGTACACTAGCAAAAAATTTTTGCCCAACAAAAAGGGGAGATCTTTTTGAAGGGTCTGCTAAAAAAAAATTAAATAGATTTTAAAAAAGGGCGTTGATAAAGCAGGAGATTTTAAAACTCTGTATGGACCCACAAAAGGATGCAACCCCCCTTTTGAAAAAAGGGGAGGGGGGTGGTCTCGAGAGCTTTGAAGAAGGTGATCCACGAGTACCCAAATGGTGGACACCTGGAGAAAAATTTCATATGAAAGCAGAGACATACCCTTTTTCCCAATGCACATGATTACCGAGACTGGTTACATTTAATAGATCTAATCATTGAAGTTGGTTAAAATAGGGAAAATGAGACAAGAATTTTTGGATCTGCCTAAAAGAAAATAGGATGGGGAAGACGGGGGACGGGGAGGCTTAGGATGGGGGTTAAAAAGAGGCTCTTTTCTTGGATGAGGATATGCTCAAAGACGGGGAAGGGATTTTAAGGTAAATTTCAAAAGGGGAATGAGACAGAGGAATATGAAGTACAGTTTGGGAAAGCCATAAGGAAAATATAAGGGAATCTTTATTGCGATGGGAGAAGGAAGAAAAAAGGAAAAAAAGAGAGAGGGTTAGTGGCTCCTTAAAAAAAATCCTGGATTGGGGGAGATCATAAGAAGAAAAAACAAAAGAACAAGACAGAAGTTAAAGGATAAAAAAGACGAGCTAGAGAGATTGTGGAAGAGGAGAGGAGAAGAGTATATAACAACAGTATTACGTGAAAGATAGATGGGGAGATAGACAGGAAAAAATACTTATGAGAGCCTGAATAAAAGAAAAACAGGTATTATATAGAATGATAAAAAAGTCTAAGGGGAGTTGGTCATATAAAGAAATTATAAAGTATTCACGGAGTTTATAGAAGTTGTTTAATATTAGTCCCAAGGTTCACCAAAAGAAATTAGAGAAGGTATTAACGAAAAACAGGATGATATATTTAAAATGCGGGGATTACCCAAAGCTAAGTGGAACACAATTGAAATCCTTGTGTGATTGCGGAAATTTCCAGGAAGAAATAGATAGCTAGCATTAAGAAATACAGGGGGTGGGAAAAAGCCCAGGCGGATGGTTATACGTTAAGTTACTATAAAAATTTAGTGAATTTACTGTTACCGAAGTGAAGAAGTATATGAATGACTGGGAGGTGGATGGAGGGGAGGAGAGAATCCCTTCAGGCCATTGTCTGTACTCATTCATAAGGAGGGAAAAAGATCTTCTCTGTGTCAGTACAGGACCAATATCATTATAGACATGCTACCAAGTTGTTTGCAAGGTTTCTAGCAAACAGGTGAAAGATCTCATGCTAATGGAACCATGGAGATCTGTGGGCTTTGTCCAGGGGAGAGAGGGTAGGATATAAAGGGTTGAGAACTTTAATGCTTATTCAGAAAGTAGAAGGACAAGCTGGTGGTGTCAAGTCATGATGCGAGAGGGTGTGATTAGAGTGGATTGGGGCTTTATGATGGACAACTTGTAAGTGTTGGGATTGGAGAGAGAATGCGTGAGTGGATAGGTAAATTATATTAGGGGAGCCCACCGCAATCATTCACGGTAAATGGGCGAGGTCGGAATCATTGGGATGTCATGGAACAAGACAAGGCTGCCATTGTCCCCTTGTTGAATTGTTTTGACAATTGGAACCCCGGGCTGTCAATATTAAGGAATAGTGGACGTAAAGGGGGATCCAGATAGAAAAATATAGAAACATAAACGTCAGCGTCCTTTGCGAATGACCTATTGTGGTTTAATGTAGGCCAACCCCGAATCACCACTCCAAGTATAATGAAGGACCCTGAAGGATATGGTGAATTATCAAATCTAAAACTATTAACCAACAAAAACAGAGATTCTGAAACTCAATTTCCAAAGAGCGAAAAGAAAAAGCTACAAAAAGGATTTCACCTTTATATGGAGAGAAAAGATAATATACCTAGGGAAACAAACTTGCACCTCATATAAACAATTGTATGATTTAAAAAACGATTTCTCTGATAAACGAGACTAAGGAAGATTAAAAAGATTAGAGGGAGGGAAAACTCCATTTGCATGGTTGGACTGTATAAACTAGTTAAATTGTAATTATACTAAAATACTCTATAGATTTCAAATGTCCAATCAAACTCAGAGGCGTTTTTTCAAGTATTGAGAAGAATGTTAACACGATATTTTTGGAGGAATAAAAAACAAGAATATATCGAAAACCCTAAGTAGGACTAAAGAGAAGGGGGAATGGCTACTGATGTCAAGAATGATTATAAAGCAGTAATTTTAGCAAGAATTTTTTGAGTTATGGACATTTTAACCAATAAGGGGAAAGTAAAGTATTGCCGGGGTGGTAAAAATTGAAAATGCGATCTGAAGTGGAATTTAGTCTTTGGTAGATGTATGGGGTTCCAGCACATTATAGAAGAATTAAAGGATAACACAGCAATACACTTTATATAATGTTTTTAAGGATATGGGATTTAATTTTTACAATAATTAACACTGAATTGGGAATTCAATCTCTATATTAATGTCCTTCTTGCAAACACGGAGTATTTCCCACCAGGACATAAGGATGAGATATCAGGGTGACTGATGGTTTATGATAAAAAGGAAGATATTACCAATGATGAGCACGTATTGGTTAGAGGTGGGGGGAATTGAGACCCATTTTAAGATTGGATTAAAAGAGGAGATAGGGAAAAATTTTAATAATAGATATAGGGTATTGAGTTTGATATATGTTGTTGTCATCAGGCGTATATTAGTATAATAGTACAGTTTGCGAGCTATGATTATCGATAAGCAACTTTGGGATTTAATATGAGGAGACGTAGTGTTGTGAGAGGATTGCCTTGAAAACACGTTAAGAGATGGGTATAACAAAACTACGGTATTAAATTATAAGAGATAGAAAACTCTCACTAGAATTAGGACAACTAGGACAGCAAATGCTATAATGATTTGTTCAGATAACTATAAGTGTGGGACAGGGAAGAGGATTATAATAGAGATAATGCGTATTGTGGAAACAAATGAGATGGTTGGTATGATTCAGTCAACTCTGAAAAACTGTTTATATTCAAGATTGTTATTTCAACAGAATAGTCGCTTAGTATTTGAGTCGACGGTTGTTGGATTAACTATGAATGTTCTTTGGATACCACACAAATGTTGCAATATTAACTACGTGATGGCATTCTGAGCCACCATAGCAGTGGCACTACGATGAAGGGGTCTAGTGGGGGAAGAAAGTCATAAAGGATGTCAAAAGGATTGATGTAACTTGTGTAGGTTGAAATTGTGTCGGGTATGAAGGATGTGTGGTAGGAGTGGATGGGCACGGGTTAGTGTCATATCATCATTATGGCTAGGGTATTGTCGTAAATGATTTGAGGTCGTTTTCTGAGAATGTACATATAGTTCAATTGAATATAAATGAATACACTGGAATAATATTACGGTATTTAAGCGATTAGCACCCAATACGAATGATGTAAGCTACCATATCTATAAATTTGTTCTTCTTACGATTTTGAAAGGAAATAAAGAATCGGGCGAATGGTATTTTTAAACTGAAAAAGGGTTTTAAATACCTAATTTTTTTGGCCCAAAACAGGGGTGCCAAAGGGAGGAGTTTGGAATCAATAGAGAAAAATAAATTTAGCAAAAAAAAGGGGGGAAAAAAAAAAAACTCAAACAAAGCGGGAAATGGGTTTTGGGAATTTAACTAAATTTAATGGGAAAAATGGGAAAATCGGTTTGAAAAAAAATATAAAAACTATAAACTGGGAGGGCATTTTAAGTTATTGGGCCTAAAGAGATAAAGAGGGGGAAAAACCGGCAGGGGGGAGGGGGGGGGGAAGGGGGTTGGGGAAATGGGAAAAAAAGGGAAGGTTTAGGAAGGGGAAAATTAAAATGTAATGAATATTTATATGTATTTTCCCTTTTTAGGGTTTTTTTTTTCGAAATAATAGGAAAAATGAAAAAATTTTTTTAAAATTTAAAAAAAAAAAAAAAAAAAAAGATCTGTCCCATGAGGGCTTTCCTGCCCCTGGGGAGAGTCCTGCGGAAAAGGCACCCCGGGTGCGGCCCGCCCCGGGCGGTGGTGGGGATAATAACGTTCGGTGACCCCTCCAGTGGTCTCTCTGAAAGCCTTTTCCTCAAGCCATCTCGAGCAAACTGGATCGATGTAGGGGAAACCCCCGTCAGGGTAAAATTTCCCCCCCGGGGTTCTCCTGCTGGGGATACATCCCCCAAAATAGTCCCGAATAAAATTTTCCATTTTTTTTTGTGACCACCCCCAATCCTCGGGAGGAAACATTCCGCCTTAAAATTATTTTTCCCACTTTTCTTGTATCTGCTGCCCCGGCAAAAAGGGCAAGCAAAGAAAGGAATAAAAAAGTAAAAAAAAAAGGGAGCTGTTGCTAAATTCTAATATTATAAAATATATATATAAAATAAATATTGAAAGGGGGTTTATTTCGCAGCGGGTGTGGGGAAAACCCCCGGGAAAGGGGTGCAAAACCCAAAAAGCGGGCACAGCCCAACAACAGGTGGGGGAAAACCCCAAACCCTGCAATTTATTTAAAAATTTTTAAACCAGAAAAAGGAAACCAAAAAAAACACAAAATAAATCCTGGCCACTTGGCTTTTTTACTGCAACAACAGCTTTCCCTAGCTACCCCCCTAGGTACGGGCCCTGCGCTTTTTCCTATTTTGCTAGTATTTGGGGCCTACCCCCACGGGCCCTTTGGTCTCTCTCACCACAAATAAGGGGTCACTCCCCAACATTTTCGGGCAAAAGTTCGGGTTTCCCGGGTTTTGGAGCAACTCCCTAACACCCCGGGAAAAAAAAGTTTTTTTTAACAAGTTTTAATGAGCCCATTTCCCTTCACGGGGCTCTTTCCCCCTTCCTTGCAGATGACTCAAAATTTCCCCCCTAGGGAAACCCAAATCCCCAAAAGCCTAAAACCTGGGAAAAATGAAAACGTCCTTCCAGGACGCAACCAGTGATTTCCCTGCCTACTGTCCAAACCCATCTTCTACTATATGGGAGTTCTCCGGGTTTAATATTATGAATTATAAGAGAATGGTAATCGATACCGTGAAGAAACAATGGTCGTTATTTATACACCAAACAACACTTTGTACCATGGGCACTCTTCCTGTAGCACAGAACGTTGATTGTTGGATTTGGAGTGTTTTGTGTTGTTGTTTTGTACTGTTTTGGTGCTAGCTCGTACGTAAGTAGAAAGAATTCGTCACCTACTTCTTACTATGGTAGCTAAATGACCAGATAGCCCCCCAACCCTGACCCCCCAACCCTCCCCCGCTGCGCCCCCCAACCCAGTGTTCCGTTTAAACCTTAAACAAATAGCTGCGGAGATTGAGCCAATATGATGACTTGCCCAACATACTACTAAAATCAGGCTCTCACTCCATCCAATCAAAAGCTAAATGAGACATAGGTACCTACCAGTATAGTTGTCCTCAAACGTGTATATGGATCCGAAAAACACTAATTCGTGTTATGGGATCAGGAAGGCGCTTTGCATCAGGGGGCCACCCTTTCCCCGGAAAAGACTCCTTCCCTTTTTTCAGGGTTTTTTTAGGGTACTGCCATAGGGAACAAAATGGGAATTTAAACGCCGATAGTAGCCAAAAATTTCCAAAAAAAGCCCTACCTCTTCTTTTATTTGGGGATGGCCAAAACTGTATTGCTTCCCTTTTTATCTGAAAGGTTTTTTTAACCCCTCCACCCAATAGGTACCCAAGGGACCTGGCCTCCTCCTTCCAAATTTGTACACTTCTTTTGGGGGGGGCCTAAAAACCCCCTTTCCCCTACTTTTTCCCTATTGAGCTAGCAAAAAGCCTGAACTTTTTTGGGAAAGTTTAGGCCCAATCTGCGCTATGGAAAAAACACCCTTGTCCCCAAAAAAAATTTTTTTGCGGCCACAAACTTCTGATGGGGACGAAGAATCTGATCCATTTTTCGCTGAAAGGTGGGCCCGGGGCATTCTGTAACCCGAAAAGACATTCTTTTATAACCCGGGAAAGACCCCTTTTCCCGGGGTTACAAAACAGTCTTCCCCTTTTCTGACTTAAACTAGGGGAAAAATTTCCCCAAAAACCTTTTTTCAAGCCCAGCCCTTTTCAGTACCCGGGGGCTCCCGTCGGGTCGTTTTTGTTTTATCTATTCTTGGGGTGGGGAGGTGTCAAAATTTTTTAACTTTTTTCAACTGTCGAAAGTCTTAGAAAATCGCCACTCCCTCGGTTTGGGCACCCAAAACATGGGGCTGGACCAGTCCCCTTTTGGGGCTCCTCATCACCCCCAAAAACTTTTCAGGGCTCCTATTTTGCCTTTTACTTTACTACATTTTCCCCCCTTTAACACGTGGGGTCTTTAAGCTGTTTTGGTGGCAAAATTTTCCCTATCACCTCTAAAACCCCAGAACTCCCCAACCGGGAAAATTTTTTATCTGAAGAAGGGGGGCTCCCCCCAGTTTTCCCTTTGGGGCTCCCCAGCTAGTACCCCAAAGGGGGAAATTGGGAGAGACCCAACCCCCACCAGAAAGCTTTTTTGGGTTCACCTTTTTTGGGCCCCAGGGAACAGTTGGGGGGGGCAGGGCAATCCCCAAGTTCCCAGAAATTTTTAAAAACCCTCCCCACAAAAGGCATCATGTGGGAAGAAGGTAAACAAACCAAACCCGAAAGGGGAAAAGGGTTTCCTTTGGGGGGCTCCAAAAAAAAACAGTAAACCACGGGGTAAATCCCTAGTTCCCCATGCACGCAAATCACCACCCCCCTTTTTATGCCCAAGACCTTTGTAGTGGGCCATCTCCTCCTTTTTCAAGGGTTTCCAGCTACCCGAATCCAGCAACCCCACAATATTTTTTCCATTAAAATCTTTTTTCACAAAGTTTCTCTCCCCGGGGCTGGCCCTCATACCATGTCGCAAACACGATGACCTATTGCTCAGAAATCACACTGCATAGGCTCCCCACCACGGGGCAATAAGCCAATATGTCCCTCTTGCCAGCAGGGGTAACAAATAATTTTTTTCCCGCTTTTGGGGCCTTGGCCCCCTGGCTGCCTTGCCAGACATTGGGTAAACCCCACCCTCTCACTCTCTCCCCCCTCACCCCCTGAGTCACTCCCCGGGCCGCTGGGGATGGTCGGTTTTGGGGGTTTTTAAAGTCCTGATCCTGGAAAGAGGGGGTCAGGTTCTCAGTACCAAGTATCCTCCACAGATCCACCAGCTTTCTGCGGTCTCTGGGTCTCCAGGCTGACCCATTTTTGAATAGTTTTAGGCAGAGACCTTAGGAACCGATCCATGACGACATGTTCCAAAATTTTTTTGGGGCGGTAAAAGCCCTTTTGGGGGGGCACCATTTCCTGCCAGGTGAATGAGATTCAAACATCTGTGCCCCTGGAGGTTTTCCCAAGCCAAAAAGCCCAAATTTATTTCCCCCCCTGACCCGGGACAGCGAGGTAACACCCAATGGGGCCAAAAATTTTTTCCGTTTTTAGCACATCATATTTTTTGGCCTGGTCCGGCCCAGGTCAAGTAAGCTTTTTGCGACCTCCAGTTATAATGGGCCATCAATCCACCCAGTTTTTTAGGCCACTTTTCCCTTCAGCAGTCCTTTAAAGGTGGTTAAAACACCCCGATCATCCTCCCAGTCATTTTTGGCAAAAAATGGCCCACAAAAAATGATGGTGTTTTACCAAACATCACCAGCCCCATCTGCTGCCCCTGCGGACTGCTTCAAAACAGCCTCAATTTGTTTCTGGGTGTTTTTTGGTCCTTTTTCACCACAATTCCCTATGGCGGACCTCTGCTTGTTCCCAAAGGGCCCTTCTGCTGGCTGCAAAGCCTGCTGGAAACTTTCTTTTCCTCTGTTGATTTTGGGATTTGCCGAGCCAACTGCTTATTATCTCCTCCATGCTGGCCTTTATTTTCCACACGCCCCACCTCCACCACAAGTAACGGGGTTAGCTCGGGAGCGGTGTTGTGACCCCCTGGATGGGTGCACAACACAAAAAGACAGGCAAGCCAAAAAACATGGGGGGAAAAAAAACAGTGCAATTTATTTACAATATTTTACAGAAAAAAGGTAAACCAAAAAGAAACATCAAAATAAATCCTGGCCACTTGCTACTTACGCAACAAAAGCTTCCCTAGCACCCACTAGGTACACCTCTGCTATACCCAATTGAGTATTAGGGTAGCCACACGGCTTTTGGTCCCTCGCAACACAGATAAGAGGTCACTCCCCAACAGTTCCCGGCACAAAATCTGGTTCCCCGGTTTTGGGGCAACCGGGCAGGGCAGAGCAAAGGAACGGACAGGCAGGGCCCAACAATGTAACGCACTGGCTGACGACAACCCCCACCCCACAACCGAAATCCCCCCAGGGGGAGCTAAGTCCCCGGCTGCCCTTCACCAGGGCCCCCCGTGGTGGGGAGGACTTGACCAGCCAGGAAACCTTTTGCGGGCCCCCGAGACACCTCAGCTGCGGAATGGCCGCCGCCAAGGCGTGTGCTGGGGAAGAAACAAAAAGTATCAGACAAGCCGGGGTCAACAAAAAACGGGCAAAACAGTACAGGGCACAACAGAATCACAGGGCACAAGCCGGGTTTGCAACAGAGGGTCAATCAAAGGAAATACAAAGAATATCAAGTCACAAGCCGAATCAGAATACCAGGGGAAATCAAAGAGTCAGAACAGAGAAAGTAACACAAAAACACAAAAACACAAATGCAAAGAGCGTTCGGGCCCAGCTTATATGTCATCGCCAGCCCCTCTGGGGGGGGGACCTCAAGACCTGAAGGGATAAAAAGGATTCCCATCATGCACAGCAAATCCAAGGA
>CATNWA010011471.1:0-10272 GCA_951230385.1 Staurois parvus
TGAATGCAGGGTCTGGGAGACTGGATATAGTGAATGCAGGGTCCGGGGAGAGCAGATATAGTGAATGCAGGGTCCTGTGAGACCAGATATAGTGAATGCAGGGTCTCTGGAGAGAGAGGGATATGTGAATGCAGGGTCCTGGGAGAGCAGATATAGTGAATGCAGGGTCCAGGGAGAATGGATATAGTGAATGCAGGGTCCGGGGAGACTGGATATAGTGAATGCAGGGTCCGGGGAGAGCGGATATAGTGAATGCAGGGTCCAAGGGAGGCGAGATATAGTGAATGCAGGGTCCTGGGGAGATGGATATAGTGAATGCAGGGTCCGTAAAGGAGAGCGGATATTGTGAATGCAGGTCAGGGAGAGACCAGATATAGTGAATGCAAGGTCCGGGGAGACTGGATATAGTGAATGCAGGGTCCAGGGAGACCAGATATAGTGAATGCAGGGTTCTGGGGAGAGCGGATATAATTAATGCAGGGTCCGGGGAGACCAGATATAGTGAATGCAGGGTCTGGGGAGAGCAGATATAGTGAGATGCAGGGTCCTGGGAGAGGGATATAGTGAATGCAGGGTCCTGGAAGACCAGTATATAGTGAATGCAGGGTCCGGGGAGATAGAATATAGTGAATGCAGGGTCCGGGGACCAATGATATAGTGAATGCAGGGTCCAGGGAGAGAGATATAGTGAATGCAGGGTCCGGGGAAACTGGATATAGTGAATGCAGGGTCCGGGAGACCAGATATAGTGAATGCAGGGTCTGGGAGAGCAGGATATAGTGAATGCAGGGTCCAGGGAGAGCGGATATAGTGAATGCAGGGTCTGGGGAGAGCAGAGATATAGTGAATGCAGGGTCCGGGGAGACCAGATATAATGAATGCAGGGTCCTGGGAGAGCGGATATAGTGAATGCAGGGTCCGGGGAGACCAGATATAGTGAATGCAGGGTCCTGGGAGAATGGATATAGTGAATGCAGGGTCCAGGGAGAGTGGATAAGTGAATGCAGGGTCCGGGGAGACTGGATATAGTGAATGCAGGGTCCCAGGGAGAGCGGATATAGTGAATGCAGGGTCTGGGGAGACCAGATATAGTGAATGCAGGGTCTGGGGAGAGCAGGATATAGTGAATGCAGGGTCCGGGGAGAGCGGATATAGTGAATGCAGGGTCCAGGGAGGAGTGTGCGGATGACATCACAATATTACCATTCATTGGGACAGCGGTTATAGTACTCTGGCAATAGCATTCATTAAGTGGCCCCGTGCTTTGCCTGGCATTACATTACGGATGGGGTCTGGTTTGAGCATGTACAGGACTCTGCTGCTGAGATGATACTGCCATCTAGTGTCTAATCAGTACATCACTGGATGTTCATCATACCTGGTGCAATATACACCTCCGGAACGTGAGTGCATTTCTTATGTTTAATTGATGAATAAAAGTGTAAAAGGATAAAGCACTATGTGGAGTTCTTTGTAATGAGGAATACGGCTGATACAAAGACGCTTATCAGGAGGGAGATTACTTTGGAGTCCTCATTCAACAAGCTGATCTTCTGAGTCCAAATGGGACCAAAAGTGCAGTTAGAGGTAACATTGTATAATGTGCGGTCACACTGCGTGAGGTGAGCAGATATATGGTGGAGGATGTCTTTGCACGGGAATTGATGACAGATGCACATATTTTTTCGTTATCCAAAGGAGGGTTCACAGAAGAACACTTTATTGATTGAACTTGAGTTTTTGAATGACTTTTGCTTGATTCATACTTAAAAAATACTTTTTGATTTTTTTTTTTGTGTGGTCCTTGTTTTCATATATATATATATATATAGATTTTTATTTACTTAATTCTTTTTTCAATAATTTTTATTTTATTATTTTATTTTTTCACTTTGCTTTTTGATATATAGGAATTGTGCAATTGTTCATATAGCAGCATTTTTTTAATAATATATATGATAGTGAATGCAGGGTCTGGGGGGGACCAGGATAGTGAATGCAGGGTCCTGGGGAGACCAGATATAGTGAATGCAGGGTCTGGGGAGAGCGGATATAGTGAATGCAGGGTCTGGGAGAGACCAGATATAGTGAATGCAGGGTCCGGGGAGACCAGATATAGTGAATGCAGGGTCCGGGAGACCATATATAGTGAATGCAGGGTCCTGGAGACCAGATATAGTGAATGCAGGGTCCGGGAGACCAGATATAGTGAATGTGCAGGGTCCTGGGGAGAGCAGATATAGTGAATGCAGGGTCCGGGGAGAGCAGATATATAGTGAATGCAGGGTCTGGGGAGACCGGATATAGTGAATGCAGGGTCCTGGGGAGACCGGATATAGTGAATGCAGGGTCTGGGGAGAGCAGATATAGTGAATGCAGGGTCCGGGAGAGCAGATATAGTGAATGCAGGGTATGGGAGAGCGGATATAGTGAATGCGGGGTCCAGGGAGAGTGGATATAGTGAATGCAGGGTCTGGGGAGAGAAGATATAGTGAATGCAGAGTCCGGGGAGATGGATATATAGTGAATGCAAGGTCTGGGGAGACTGGATATAGTGAATGCAGGGTCCGGGGAGACTGGATATAGTAAATGCAGGGTCCGGGAGACCAGATATAGTGAATGCAGGGTCCGGGGAGACCAGGATATAGTGAACTGGAGGAAGACCAGATATAGTGAATGCAGGGTCTGGGAGACTATGCAGGGTCCTGGTTCAAATAATGAGTGTGTGCAGGGTCCGAGGCATGAAAGTGAATATAGTGAATGCAGGTCCGGGAGAGGATATAGTGAATGCAGGGTCCAGGGGAGAGCAGATATAGTGAATGCAGGGTCTGGGGAGACATACAGATATAGTGAATGCAGGGTCCGGGAGACCAGATATAGTGAATGCAGTTTCTGGGGAGAGCAGATATAGTGAATGCAGGGTCCAGGGGACCAAGATATTAATGCACTAGGGTGGGAGAGCAGATATAGTGAATGCAGGGTCGGGGAGACCATGATATATTGAATGCAGGGTCACGGGGGAGAGTGGATGATATAAAGTGAATGCAGGGTGTGGGAGAGTGGATATAATGTGAATGCAGGGTCCGGGGAGAGCAGATATAGTGAATGCAGGGTCCGGGGGAGAGCGAGATATAGTGAATGCAGGGGGTGTGGGGAGAGCGGATATAGTGAATGCAGGGTCCGGGGAGAGGATATTGGATATAGTGAATGCAGGGTGACGGGGAGAGCGATATAGTGAATGCAGGTCCGGGGGAGAGCCAGATATAGTGAATGCAGGGTCCGGGGGAAGCAGATATATAGTGAATGCAGGTCCGGGGAGAGCAGATATAGTGAATGCAGGGTCCGGGGGGGAGAGCAGATATAGTGAATGCAGGGTCCTGGGGAGAGACCGTGGATATAGTGAATGCAGGGTCTGGGGAGAGCTGGATATAGTGAATGCTGGTCCGGGGAGAGAGATGATATAGTGAATGCAGGGTACGGGGAGAGCTGGATATAGTGAATGCAGGGTCCAGGGAGACCAGATATAGTGAATGTTAGGGTTTACCCAGATATAGTGAATCAGGGTGTCCGGGGGTGAATGATATAGTCAATGCCCAGGGGAAGACAGGGATATAGTGAATGCAGGGTCCGGGATGAGAGTGGATATAGTGAATGCAGGGGTCCGGGGAGAGCGGATATAGTGAATGCAGGGTCCGGGGAGAGCAGAATATAATGAATGCAGGGTCCTAGGGGAGCAGGAGGGGATATAGTGAATGCAGGGTGGGGAGAGACCAGGCATATATAGTGAATGCAGGGTCCGGGGGAGAGCAGATATAGTGAATGCAGGGTCCAGGGGGAGAGCAGCGGATATAGAAAATGCAGGGTCCTGGATTGAGAGCAGATATAGTGAATGCAGGGTCCGGGGAGAGACCAGATATATAGTGAATGCAGGGTCCGGGGAGAGCGGATATAGTGAATGCAGGGTCTGAGGAGAGAGTTGGATATAGTGAATGCAGGGTCCTTTCAATAGACCAGATATAGTGAATGCAGGGTCCGGGAGACCAGATATAGTGAATGCAGGGTCCTGGGGAGAGACCAGAGATATAGTGAATGCAGGGTCGGGGAGAGCGGATATAGTGAATGCAGGGTCCAGGGAGACCAGATATAGTGAATGCAGGGTCCGGGGAGACCAGATATAGTGAATGCAGGGTCCGGGGAGAGCAGATATAGTGAATGCAGGGTCTGGGAGAGACCGGATATAGTGAATGCAGGGTCCAGGGAGACCAGATATAGTGAATGCAGGGTCCGGGGAGAGCGGATATAGTGAATGCAGGGTCCGGGGAGAGTGGATATAGTGAATGCAGGGTCCGGGGAAGACCGGATATAGTGAATGCAGGGTCCGGGGAGAGAAGGGATATAGTGAATGCAGGGTCTGGGGGAGAGCAGATATAGTGAATGCAGGGTCCGGGAGATATAGGATATAGTGAATGCAGGGTCCGGGGAGATTGGATATAGTGAATGCAGGGTCCGGGGAGAGCAGATATAGTGAATGCAGGGTCTGGGGAGCAGCGGTTTATTGTGAATGCAGGGTCCGGGGAGATGATATAGTGAATGCGGGGTCCGGGGAGAGACAGATATAGTGAATGCAGGGTCCTGGGAGAGT
Organism: Staurois parvus; assembly: GCA_951230385.1. Lineage (NCBI taxonomy): Eukaryota > Metazoa > Chordata > Amphibia > Anura > Ranidae > Staurois > Staurois parvus. The sequence continues at coordinate 4,643 of CATNWA010011471.1, forward strand.
TTGATGATATAGTGAATGCAGGTCGGGGAGACTGGATATAGTGAATGCAGGGTCCGGGAGACCGATATAGTGAATGCAGGGTCCGGGGGATAGCCAGATATAGTGAATGCAGGGTCCTGGGGGACTGGTTCAGATATAGTGAATGCAGGGTCCGGGAGAGACGAATATAGTGAATGCAGGGTCTGGGGAGAGTTGGATATAGTGAATGCAGGGTCCGGGGAGAGCGGAGAATATATAGTGAATGCAGGGTCCGGGAGAGCGGATATAATGAATGCAGGGTCCTGGGAGAGCGGATATAGTGAATGCAGGGTTGGGGAGACGAGATATAGTGAATGCAGGGTCCGGGGAGACGCAGATATAGTGAATGCAGAGTCCGGGGAGAGAGAGCAGATATAGTGAATGCAGGGTCTGGGGAGAGCGGATATAGTGAATGCAGGGTCCGGGGAGACGGATATAGTGAATGCAGGGTCCTGGGGAGAGCTGGGATATAGTGAATGCAGGGTCTGGGGAGACCAGATATAGTGAATGCAGGGTCCGGGGAACCAGATATAGTGAATGCAGGGTCCAAGGAGACCATTATAGTGAATGCAGGGTCCGGGGAGAGCAATATATAGTGAATGCAGGGTCCAGGGAGAGAGGATATAGTGAATGCAGGTCCAGGGAGACCAGATATAGTGAATGCAGGGTCCGGGGAGACCAGATATAGTGAATGCAGGGTCCGGGGAAGAGCAGATATAGTGAATGCAGGGTCCTGGGGAGAGCGGATATAGTGAATGCAGGGTCCAGGGAGACCAGATATAGTGAATGCAGGGTCCGGGGGAGAGCAGATATAGTGAATGCAGGGTCCTGGGAGACCAGATATAGTGAATGCAGGGTCCTGGGCAGAGACCAATGCACATATAGTGAATGCAGGGTCCAACGGGAGACCAGATATTATAGTGAATGCAGGGTCTGGGGAGACCAGATATAGTGAATGCAGGGTCCAGGAAAAAGAGCGGATATAGTGAATGCAGGGTCTGGGGAGACCGGATATAGTGAATGCAGGGTCCGGGGAGACCAGATATAGTGAATGCAGGGTCCGGGGAGAGCAGATATAGTGAATGCAGGGTCCGGGGGAGAGCAGATATAGTGAATGCAGGGTCCGGGAGACCGGATATAGTGAATGCAGGGTCCGGGGGAGACCAGATATAGTGAATGCAGGGTCCGGGGAGAGCAGATATAGTGAATGCAGGGTCCTGGGGGAGACGGATATAGTGAATGCAAAGGGGGGGGAGACCAGATATAGTGAATGCAGGGTCCTGGGAGACTGGATATAGTGAATGCAGGGTCCGGGGAGACCAGATATAGTGAATGCAGGGTCCTGGGGAGAGCTGGATATAGTGAATGCAGGGTCCAGGGAGACCAGATATAGTGAATGCAGGGTCCTGGGAGACCAGATATAGTGAATGCAGGGTCCGGGAAGAGCAGATATAGTGAATGCAGGGTCGGGGGAGAGCGGATATAGTGAATGCAGGGTCCGGGGAGAGCGGATATAGTGAATGCAGGGTCCGGGGAGACCAGATATAGTGAATGCAGGGTCCTGGGAGAGTGGATATAGTGAATGCAGGGTCCGGGGAGAGCGGATATAGTGAATGCAGGGTCCGGGGAGAGCAGATATAGTGAATGCAGGGTCCTGGGGAGACCGGATATAGTGAATGCAGGGTCTTGGGAGACCAGATATAGTGAATGCAGGGTCCAGGGAGGATGTAGTGCAGGGTCTTGGAGACGTGATATAGTGAATTGCAGGGTCCGGGGAGACCAGATATAGTGAATGCAGGGTCCTGGGGAGAGCAGATATAGTGAAATGCAGGGTCCGGGGAGACCCGGATATAGTGAATGCAGGGTCCGGGGGAGTCTGGATATAGTGAATGCAGGGTCCAGGGAGAGCAGATATAGTGAATGCAGGGTCCTGGGGAGACCAGATATAGTGAATGCAGGGTCCGGGGAGTGCAGATATAGTGAATGCAGGGTCCGGGAGTGCAGATATAGTGAATGCAGGGTCCGGGGAGACCACTATATAGTGAATGCAGGGTCCGGGGAGAGCAGATATAGTGAATGCAGGGTCCTGGGAGAGCAGATATAGTGAATGCAGGGTCTGGGGAGACCAATGATCTAGTGAATGCAGGGTCCGGGAGACCAGATATAGTGAATGCAGGGTCCAGGGAGAGCAGATATAGTGAATATAAATGTGCGGTCGGGTGCGTGAGGAGAGCAGGATATAGAGAAGGAATGAATGCAGGGTGATGGGGAGAGCAGATATAGTGAATGCAGGGTCCGGGGAGACCAGATATAGTGAATGCAGGGTCCGGGGAGAGACCATATAGTGAATGCAGGGTCCGGGGAGAGCAGATATAGTGAATGCAGGGTCCGGGGAGAGCAGATATAGTGAATGCAGGGTCTGGGGAGAGCGGATATAGTGAATGCAGGGTCCAGAGGGGATTAGGAGTGGATATAGTGAATGCAGGGTCCAGGGGAGCAGATATAGTGAATGCAGGGTCCGGGAGAGCAGATATAGTGAATGCAGGGTCCGGGAGAGCAGATATAGTGAATGCAGGGTCCTGGGGAGACCAGATATAGTGAATGCAGGGTCGAGGGAGAGCCAGATATATAGTGAATGCAGGGTCTGGGGAGACCTGGATATAGTGAATGCAGGGTCCGGGGAGACCAGATATAGTGAATGCAGGGTAGTGCATGCATTTCCACCTGGCAGTACTAGGGTCACTGGATATTTTGAATCCCAACCACTAGGGTCCGGGGAGAGTGAATATAGTGAATGCAGGGTCCGGGAGACCAGATATAGTGAATGCAGGGTCCGGGGAGAGCGGATATAGTGAATGCAGGGTCCGGGGAGACCAGATATAGTGAATGCAGGGTCGGGGAGACCAGATATAGTGAATGCAGGGTCCGGGGAGACCAGATATAGTGAATGCAGGGTCTGGGGAGAGCAGATATAGTGAATGCAGGGTCCGGGGAGAGCAGATATAGTGAATGCAGGGTCCAGGGAGAGCAGATATAGTGAATGCAGGGTCCGGGGAGAGAGCGGATATAGTGAATGCAGGGTCCGGGAGAGTGGATATAGTGAATGCAGGGTCCGGGGAGAGCAGATATAGTGAATGCAGGGTGTGGGGAGAGTGGAGCAGATATAGTGAATGCAGGGTCCGGGGAGAGCCGGATATAGTGAATGCAGGGTCCTGGGGAGAGCGGATATAGTGAATGCAGGGTCCGGGGAGACCGGATATAGTGAATGCAGGGGTCCAGGGAGAGCAGATATAGTGAATGCAGGGTTCAGGGGAGAGCAGATATAGTGAATGCAGGGTCCGGGGAGAGACCGATATATAGTGAATGCAGGGTCCGGGGAGAGCGGATATAGTGAATGCAGGGTCCGGGGAGAGCAGATATAGTGAATGCAGGGTCCGGGGAGATGCTGAGACCAGATAGATAATATATAGTGAATGCAGGGTCCGGGAGAGCGGATTTAGTGAATGCAGGGTCCGGGAGAGCGGATTTAGTGAATGCAGGGTCCGGGAGAGCAGATATAGTGAATGCAGGGTCCCGGGAGAGCAGTTCAAATCCCAACCATATAGTGAACGCAGGGTCCGGGGAGAGCGGATTTAGTGAATGCAGGGTCCAGGGAGAGCGGATATTAGTGAACGCAGGGTCCGGGGAGAGCGGATTTAGTGAATGCAGGGTCCGGGGAGAGCGGATTTAGTGAACGCAGGGTCCAGGGAGAGCGGATATGGTGAATGCAGGGTCCGGGAGAGCGGCTATATTGAATGCAGGGTCCAGGGTTTGGTAACACTTTCAAACCTGTGCATTTTCTATTTGCGCTTTGCAGAAACACACAGTAGTCCATTGAACATGATTTCCTATGGGGCACGTTCACATCTCTGCATTTTCACCCGAAGCATTTTTTTAAAAGGTTCAGGGACTTTTTTTAAACTCAAAATGCTGCATTTTTGGTTCTATAGACATCAATGGAGACGCTGCAGAAAAAAGTAAAGTTTGGTGGAGGGGAATTATGGTGTGGGTTTGTTCCTCAGGGGTTGGGCTTGGCCCTCTAATTCCAGTGAAGGGAACCCTTAAGGTGACATTTTGGACAATTTCATGCTCCCAACTTTGTGGGAAGAGTTTGGGGATGGCCTCTTCCTGTTCCAACATGACTGCGCACCAGTGCACAAAGCAAGGTCCATAAAGACATGGAGGAGCCAGTTTGGGGTGGAGGAACTTGACTGTCCTGCACAGAGTCCTGACCTCAACCCCATAGAACACCTTTGGGATGAATTAGAGTGGAGACTGCGAGCCAGGCCTCCTCCCCCGACATCAGTGCCTGACCTGACAAATGTGCTTCTGGAAGAATGGTCAAACCCAGTGGCGTGGGTTAGGGGACTCTGCAGCAGACCTGGTGGTCCCATAGTGGATGAGGCTTCTGGGGGAGGTTGAGGTGCAATGTGGGTCACCTGGTCCTACAGCAGAGATTGGGGGCACAATGGAGGGCTGGGGGCTCTACAGCAGGCTGGGGGGGGGCACTGTGGAAACTGTGGGCTCTTGGGGGGGGGGGGCACTGTGTGCCTCAATAGAAGGTTGTGGGTAGCAATGGGAGCTGGGAGACACGAGGATCTACAGCTGGCTGGAGGCCCGGGAGAGGGGAGGCCGTGGTGGCATGGCAGTGGGACACAGCCCAGTGGTTGGGAACTACGGAATTGTGTGACCAAATTGCTTTGTTTTTCCAAACGGTACATGGCTGATATATATATAAATATATATATTATATATATATATATATATAGTCCTCGTCACCTGCAATTAATGAAAGTGTCCCACAGAGCTTTCATATAACATCTTTTCAGCCCCCGCTCCCCCCTACAATCCTCCTATCTCACATACATACACATACTGGGGCCAATTAAACCGCCCAGCATGGCGTGGGTGTGGGGAGAAACTCATGCAAGCACCAGGAGACCAGGCAAACTCCATGCTGGAAATGTGAACCAAGGACCCCAACGCTGCAGGGCAGAAGTGCTAACCACTATGCCACTGTGAATATGGCGCCCCTTACAATGATATATGTGTGCTTTCCTGTACGGTGTGCAAGGGACAATTCAGCAGTTTATATTTGTGCTCTGCCTTCTATGGAATGGCTTGCCACAGGTATGGCAGCCTCTTTGCAATGGTGGTGGTGTGGGGGGGGGGGGGTTAGATTTTTGCAGGATTTATGCAGGACGCTGCAACAACACCCAGGAATCATGATGGATACACTACAGCGTGTTCACAGATTACATAGTAATTACATAGTTAGTCTGGCTGAAAAAAGACAAAAGTCCATCCAGTTCAACCATTAAAAAAAAAAAAAAGTGATAATCCTACACCCACAGTTGATCCAGAGGAAGGTAAAAAAAACCAGCAAAGCATGATCCCATTTTTCATGTTAAAATTTCTAAAACAAATATTTTATATTGATGGGGAATGAAAACATAAAACAGTTTAATATGTATATAAAAAAAACAAATGTGAGATTAAAATTGGCCCGAAACCATTCAAATTTCCTTTAATTTCCATTAGAAAGTGCAGCATCTCAAACCTCCACTAGGTGT
>CATNWA010011474.1:0-13414 GCA_951230385.1 Staurois parvus
CCTCTCGCCGCTGCTGCACTCAATTTTGCCCGCGCCCCCCCCCCCCTGTTACCGGGACCCAATTCGAATTCGTGACACTCCCGGATAGATTTGCATCAAATTCAGATAATTCGCTATGCTGAATCGAATTTTTCCTGATATTCTCGAAGACGAATTCACTTCGCCAGGTATTCGATTTCGACTCTCATCAATCTCAGCAATTGATCTTTAGAAGTAGAGATTTACTGGATAAATGAAGCGAGCTTAGATCTAATTTGATTTCCCTCTGGAGTGACCTGATAAGAAGCAAGATATACTAGGATGTTGTTTCATGTAAGTTGTGTAATTCTACCCTAATCTGTGTCTTATGCTTCAAGATACAGTGATATGTCTCTGAGGTCTAGTAGTAAGATAAATCTTTAATTCAAGTGATAGCTTCCTCTTACATTGGAATGTGACAAAAAGAGTAAGAGTACTTTTAAGATTGTTCTTTTATAATTCTCAAATGCCTTCCTTTTAACCTTGAGATGGGCAGTGTTCAATTGCTTGGAAGATTGTTGCTAGTTCTATTTACCATTTGCTGTTATAAAACATAAATGTTTTCTCCATAATGACTAGTTTAGGTTATCTGTAATGTCTTCTTCTTTACTTGCTCATAAGCCTACTTCTGGTGCTTTCGCTAAAGTTTGGTTATTGTATATGATGGGCGACTCTATCAGGCTCTATTGAGCAGAATGCATATGGTGTCTGTTTTATCGATAGAATACATGCAGTGACTCATAAATTGCGGGTATCCCTCTGTCAGACTAATGACAAGTGCTGTAGTTTTTAGTGTTTCTTGTTGTGATATCCTTGCAAGAAGCTTCATGCTTGTATTGGAAGGTTAACTTTTATTTGCAGCAGGAATGGTAGCTTAGTAGATTGCTTTGTAATATTTGTTCTTGCATATGAAGGCATGCTAGAGCAGCAGTCTCCTGGCTCACAGTTGGATGCTCCACTCAGTGCCAGTAAGGAGATTGGAATTCTTGTCTGTTCTTTATACAGGAAGAACTGGCTTTACTCACAGTTCGAAGCTGGCCAGCGGACAGCTGTTACTGTGAATTGACTCCTTTGGAATTTACTTGTTCTGTTTGACATCTCAGCGTGATTGTAACATTGATGAGCGAGAATTCGTTATGAACCCTTTAGTCTGTAAGAATAGAGATGATAAGTCGAATAGAAGTATGGCACGCATAGTGAATTTCTGCTTTTTTTAGAAATAAATAGAGAAAATTTCTTGATTCAGCGTTCGAATCTCCGAAATAAGCAGTACTATCGGGTCCTACTGCCTGCGAATCAGCTAAATTTTTTCCTAAAATGGCGGCTGAAAGTGCGGCGACTGGAAGTTCGGGATGTCTGGGAAATGAAGACTGACGCAGAAAAGTTTTTCGAGACTTTATTCAATTTTAGGACTGCTGATCCATAAATGCATTCATCATCGACTATGCTTGATCGCATTAGCTCACAATATCCAGCAGCGCAGGCAGAAACAGAGGTGTAATGATCGAGCTATAAATAGTCGGCCATTGTAGAAATTTCTCCCAATTTGCTTCTCCAGTATTCACAGAGGCGCAGACTTGGTGTATGCAGTGGAAGAAAGAGAGTGTTAGGGATCAGAGATAAAAGATTAACTTATGGGGAACTTGAAACGAATTAGAGTTACGGACACTGCATTCGTTAAATCTTAGGGGCCATAGAACGCTTACATAAGAGTGACCTCAACAGAAAATGTTTATATAGGGCCACAGAATCGTGTTAGTTAGGGGCTATCAGATGAACGATTTAATCTAGGGATACACAGAATTGTTACTCAGGGACAGACAGAATTTGTTTACTGTAGGGATACAGAGAATTGTTACTCTGAGTCTGGCCACAGAAATCAGTTACTTAGTATAAGGCCACGAGAAACGTTACTTTATTGAAGGTTCCACAGAAATTGTTACTTAAGGGCAGACACAGAATTGTTACTGTGGTGACATAGACTTTGTTATGAGGTCCACTAGAATACGATGACTTAAGCTGGCCACAGATTGTTACTTAGGCACTAGACACAGAATTGTTATCTGAGGGATCACAGTAATTTGTACTTGAGCCTGGCACTACAGTATTGTCTATCTGAGTTGGCACTACCAATGAAATCGTTACTGTAGGGCCCAGAATTGTTATTCCTTAGAGGATAGACACAAGGAATTGTTACTGGAGTCGGCTCTCAGAATTCTGTTCTTTTGGGCCACAGAATCTGTCTTAACTAGGGACAGACACAGAATTGTTGAGTGAAGGGACTACAGGATTTTGTTACTGAGGGCACAGAATCGATTACTAGGGATCCTACAGACACGTTACTTAGGGCCTCATCAAAGAAAAAGTTACTTAGGGAACATGACACAGGTAATTGTTATTGAAGGGACACTAGAATTGATTGTGTACTAGGGCCACAGAAATAGTTATCTTAGGCGCACCAGAAACGTTACCTTGGGCCACTAGCATAGTTACCTAGGGCACCAACAGAACCGTTACCTTAGGGCCACATGGAACGAATTGGTACTCAGGGAGACAGACACTCTCTGGAATTGTTTAACTGAGTGGTACACATAAGTTTGTTACTGCTAGGGGCCACAGAAATTGTTACTATAGGGACAGCACACAGAATTGTTAGACTGTTACTTAGGGACACAGTATTGTTACTGAGGGCACAGAACCGTTACTTAGAGATCGCCACTTAGAATTGTTATTTCAGGACACCGGATAGTTGTGTACCTCGAGAGGCCACAGGGGAAACCGTAACTTAGACAGTGTCCACAGAGGATACCGTTACTCAGAGGCCACACAGAATTGATTACATGAGGAACAGACACAGAACTGTTAACTTAGGGCGCAACTAGAAATTGTTACTCAGGGACAGACACAGAATTGTTTACTGAGGGGACACAGAAAACGTTAATCGGGACACAGAATCAGTTATCTGTGGGCCACACAAGTAATCGAAATTACTCTATCGGGACTGAACACAGAATTGTTACTGACAGGGACACGCTAGTATTTGTTCACTGCTGGGGCTCCAGCCAGACTAGCATTCGTTACTTAGGGGCCCACAGAAATTTGTTCAGTCTCAGCGATGGTCACAGAGAACCATTCAATTGTTACTGAGGGACAAACAGAATTGTTACTTAGAGCCACAGAATTAGTTACTCAGGGACTAGACACAGAATTGTAGACTGAGGGCCACTACAGAACCGTTTACTTAGTGAACACATCAGAAAAGTACATTACTCATGGGACACAGAATTGTATCGAGGGACGCCACAGAAAACCGCTTACACTTGAGTGACCACAGCAATTGTTACTTCAGGGACGTGGACAGACAGAATTGTTACTAGAGGGCCCATACAGAATAGTGTTACTGAGGGCCACAGAGAAACGTTACTTAGGGCACAGAAAACGTTTAATCTAGGTGCCACTCTCTCCAGAATTGTTTACTTAAGAGGGCCAACGAGAACCGTTTACTTAAGGGACACTTAGACGTGCTAATCAGGGAACAGACACAGAATTTGTTACTGAGGGACACAGAAACTTCGTTACTGCCAGGGGCTCACAGAACATTCATTACTCACGGGCAAACACAGAACTTGTTACCTTGAGGGCTGCAACAGAAGTTTGTTACTCAGGGCCACAGGACCGAAACAGTTAGTCTTGAGTTGCCACAGCAAGAATTGTTTTATTCTCCGGGTACCACAGAGAATTTGTTACTGAAGTGGGCCACAGAAATCGTTGTATGCTAGGCCCACTCGCGACAGAAACGGTTACTTGGGTAACAGACCAGAATTGTAGAAGCGGTTATTTGAAGGGACAGACAGCGAGGGAAATGAGTGTTACTGAGTGGACCACAGACATAGAATTGTTAACTGAGAGGCCCACAGAACCAGTAATTCCGTTACTAGGGCCACAGACTATGCCTTACTTAGGGAACACAGAGGTAGGTTAAATCTGTACTGAAGGGCCACAGAACTCGTTGTTACTTAGGGCCACAGAATTGTTACTCAGGGACAGACACAGAATTGTTACGACGATGCAGACAGATTGTTACTGTTACACAGAATTGTTACTGAGGGCCACAGAATTGTACATTGAGGGCACAACAGAAACTGTTACTTAGGGCCCAGACACAGAACTTGTTACTCAGGAAGACACAGAATTGTTTACTTAAGGGACAGACTAACAGATTGTTTACTGAGTGCCCAGAAACTCGATACTTAGGGCCAGACAGAATTGTTAGCTTGAAGGGCACACACGAGAATTTACAGATGGACCACAGACGATACTGTTACTTAGTGCCAATGAGAATTGTTACTGCACGTAGCTTCTTGGGACCATGAATTGTAACCCATGACAGACACAGAAACTGTAATACTCTTCTTTTAGTGTTCAGAATTGTTTACTCAGGCCACAGAATATCCTTACTTATGGCCACAGGATAAAACTGTTATCTGTTCACTCGAAAGCAAAATTGAAACTCTTACATAAAAAACATAAAAAACCGGACCAAAAATAAAATTATACCCTTAACTAACTATCAAAAACCATCTCCACCTTTCCACTCCAATAACATCTTTCCCCCTCCTAACCATTACTTCCCCTCCTAACATAACTCCCCTACATTAACCAACATTACTACCCCTCCCATTCCAAAACTTTAACAACTACCCCTCCATAACCAATTTCACCCTCAATCAGACACCTTATCTCTCTTCCACACTAACCATTACATCCTCTAAAATTCCCCCATGTTACCATCTATCCCTACATAACAACATTTCCCCATATCCATAAAACTCACTTTCCCTCACCTAAAAACAATTTGTCCCCTCCCCCTATTGTCAACTTTCCCCCCTCTCACATAAACTATCTTCCCCTCCCCTATTAACAATCACCTCCAATCCAACATTTCCACTCTCCAATAACCATCCCTTCCCCTCCAATAACCAACTTTTCCCTCCACTAACAACTTTACCCCTCCAATAACACCTTTACCTCCCCCTCCATAAAATCTTTACCTCAATATAACAATATTTCACCTGTCACTAAAAACTTTCCTCTTAACCAACTTTCCCCTCCAATAACCACTTTCACTCCAACATGTGTGTGTAACAGTCTCGCGCTGCCACTTGTATACTGTGTAGATACCCACTCTTCTCACACACGTGCCCTAACAGATGAACCACAGACTTGTTCCCCTCGCCCTAATCATACAACATCTGCTCCCTTCTCCAATAGAATTCATGTGTCTGTGTTGTAACCACTCATACCCCAGGTTCAATTCACCCCATCCTTTGCTTTCCCCACTTACACCATGTCATGTCTCCGTCTAATAAACGTATCTCATTCCCCACTTAGTTGTCCACCTGTCATACTTTATCCATAATTGTTCTCGTCTCCAAATAAGTATCCTACACTAGTGTGGCACGTATCCTCCAATAATGCTTATACTCTTTCTCACTTCTGTCCCAGATTATCCTAACATACCCTCTATTTATAACATATCTTCTTTCCTACTGTCAGTACTAGACTACAACGTTCATTATCAACCCTTTCCTATCATCTGTCTCTCCTGTCATACTATACAACAAAGAAGAGAGACATCCCACGTAACCTTCGATCAAACTCCACAACCCTCATGTCATTCTCCGTCGTCCTAACCAGTAGTTTGTTTTCCTATCTCCGTTTAAACTGTTGTGCCACTCTGACCATATTCCTATATTAATAGATATCCATACTCGTCGTCCTCATCTGTGTCCATAACACATGCTGTGTCCCGTCCACTCTTACCCCCAGAAGATGTCCTTCCTACTTCTCCCCATTGTGACCAACTCAACTGTTCTTGTCTCCAATACCCCCACATATACCCTTGTCGTTCACCTCCAATGCACACTCTTGTGTGCCTACCACTAATTGTGTACTCAGATGACTACCATCTTCGTCACCCTCCAGTGTCCTCCCCCTTCAAGTCCCTACATACACCCCGTCCCTCGTCCCATACCCCCTCATACCTAACCCAGTCCTGCATCACGTCATTCACCACCCCTCATCCCTGTATCCAGTACCTTTCTACCTACTGTTCCCACTCATCACCATACAGTCTGCCTTCTCTGTCAACAGTATGAAACACCACTATGTCCCCGTCTAGTACCCCCCTCTCAATAACAGTCCTGAAGTAGTGTTCCTCTAATCACACGATGTACCCCTCGTACATCCCTCCCTACTAGCCCCTGTGTCATCAAACATGTATCCATCATCATTCACACTACTCTTTATCCTGCTTCTCCCGTTCGTCAATACTCACTCTCCGTAACACCTCAATGTACTACTGTACCAGCTAACTCTCCATAGTGACTCTCTGTCTCGCTTCTTACCCCTCTGTGTCCCCTCCCTTGTCATCTAAGCTTACCATCATCTCCTCCTGCCACTGACTCCCTCTGACCCCCCCCCACCCCCCACACACTCCCTCGCCACGTTATACAACATACCCTTCCCCACTAAAACCATAGCACCACCGTTCAATCGTAAATCGTCCACTACTGACCATCCAAATCTCCTCTTTACCGACCTAAGTCCCCCGACACCACCCCCCCAACCTCCTTCACACCATATGTCCTCACCAACATGTCATGCACACCGTTCGTGTCCCCCTCCCACTTTATCCTTCACTACCACTGCAACACCTCCCCGTAACTTTATAATTCCCACATTCCCTGTACATTCTTAATTCCTTAACACTTCACTCAAAAAAAACCCACCGTCCCTCTCTCGCAATCTCCCATCAATGTGACCCCTATGTCTCCCATGTCACTCCACCCCAGTACTTGTATAGATATAGATGTACATGGAGATCACATGACAAATTATCGTAACTCTGTCACACTCACAATCCTCCTTCCACCCCCCCCTCATCACACTCTCTATATAGATCCGTGCCCCCCCACTACTACATAGAATACATTCCTATCATGTCACCTCATACCCCAATCCCTCTCTAATCTATTATACCCCATCCCCTGTCTACTTGAATTCCCCATCATTGTCTCCCTCCTACCCCCTAGTGACCCCTTCCCCCTAACCTCCTTAGAACGCGCACAGTATCACGATGTGTCTCCCATGACTCGAGTGCTGTGTTCTCGGCCAACACTCACTTGTATCAGTCACTGTGTGTTCACTCATCCCCTCTACACAGTAGACTAATAACAATTACCCAGTACATTCCACCCTCATTCCACCTATGTGAATTAACCTCAAATACACGCCCCCCTCATGTCCCCGACTGTAAGTCCCTCCTGACCCACCTATATGCGTTGCTTATCACCACATATGGAATATATAAGTTACTCCCCCCCTCTGTATTTTAGAGGAAGACCAGTGTATCGACCCCCCCTCACCCCCCTAGCAGCACCCCCTACCACCCTCCATCATCCGCCCCCGTACTCACAACTGTCACCACATCTAAAACCTATAACCGTGTGACGCCCCCTCTCGCCCCGCCCTTCCACCGCGAACCCTAATTCCAGCTTAATCGATCGCAAACCTATCACAGAATGAGGAAATCACCCTAAGCCTACCCAGGCGCGGCCACGTCAAGACAGCGACACCATCATCCAAGACACAGACGCTCATTGTGCACCCGACGCGCCACCAATCGGTCCATAAACGGATAATCGCCCCCACGCAACCACACTCCTCCCCCCCATTCACCATCCAGTATCCATACCACCACTTCCTACATTTGTATTCAACCTGCCCATCTCCGCCTCTACCGCGCCCCTGACTAAATACCTCACACCTCTGCCTACTAGCACCCCCCGCCCCATCTACGCTCCCATACAACTCGGAACGCCCACCCCAGACTCTCCACCCTAGAATAACATCCTAGTATGTGTCCCACCCCAATACACCTATACCCAGAAGATCTCCCTCTAATACCATAGACCTAATTTCGAAAAAAAAACAAAAAAAAAAAAAAAAAATCAATAACTTCACAATTAAATACAACACAACGACATCCAGTGCTAACCATCCCCACTATCACTCTGTGTCTTAAAACTAATACACCTGTGACCTCCCACTCCACACCTCCTACAACTCTATCACACAACCAAGTAAACAAAAGAGTTCCCTCCCTCATACCATGACACTCTATTACTTCTTGTCTTCCTCTTTCAATTTCTCACCACAACGCTCACAAATGACATGACAACCTACACCATGTAGCCCTCTCTCCGCCTCTCATCCATAGAACCTAGTAACGCTCCAACAGTATCAACATGTGTGTTTCGCCACAGATACCCCATCACCTCTCTCTACTGTGAACCCATTTGTCTCCCCCTCATCTCCTCGACCATATAAATCAACCCTCATACTTACACGCAACCACGTAACCACATGTTCCACCCTCATCATCCCTCTACCCATATCACACTCCAGTCCTCAAACCTCAATCACCCCTTAAGATACTCCCTGAACCCACTATCCAACATTACATTCACCGGGCACCCCCCCCCCCCCGCCCCCCGCCTCTGCCCCACTTATACCCCGCCAATAACTAAATCCAATATCCGCAACACTCCCCCCCCCCGCACCCCTACTACTCCACTCTAATCCTTGGATCTGAATTCCAAAATTGAATATAACATCAACACCACAGATTAATATAGCCATCCCACTGACATGACGCGAATTTTAGATAAGAACGAGCTCCAGACCTAGTTACTGAGTGACATTGATATAAAGTACTGCTCTACGCCTTCAGCAGTACTCTGCTCCTGCTGTCTCCCCTCGCCTACTCTAACCATTATTTGCTAGAATAATTTCGCAATCTGGTCTTCTCGTCCAAGACTCATGAGACTTTTAAGAGAGAGAATGCTTGTATGTATCACGAATTGAAATCAGCTATATCCTAGACTGTTCCTTGTGTACTCCCCTCTCCTCCCCCCTCCCCCCGCCAGAGCCCGCTAGTCCTAGTCGTTACTCTGGTAAGCTACTAAAGACCTCTGCAAACAGACCTGCCCTCATAAACCGTGGACTGCGCGCATCGCAGGTGCTATGGATGACTTCAGCATCCGTGCGCTCCTATACCTGTGCAAGTGGGTGGACACGCACTGCACCTTCCGCCCGACATGATGGATTGTAGTGGGCTCCCCGCTCTCCCCCCCCCCCCCCCCCTCCCCCCCCCCGCCCCCCCTCTTACGCCGCTTTGCGCGGTGTCGACTGCCTGGAGAGATGCAAGGCCACGTCTTTCTTCGCCAAAAGGCACAGTGCCAGCCCTGCATAACCGCACATGTAGAAGAGTTGGTGGGGCCAGTCTTTAAGCTCCATTGTCAGGTCTCTGCAAAGTGCACTGCAGCGCCGACGTGAGGAGCTGTAACTAACGGTCGGGGACAGTACCATGGTCTATTTACGGCCCCACTGGTCGTGAACGTTGGTGCCGTCACAGTCCGCACAGCACTTGGACAGGTCCGCCTCTTTTGGCCTCCACGTTTGCACGCCTGTGGACCACAAAACATGTCCGCCTCTACACCTGCTTCTCCTTTGTGTCCTCATGCCTGTTCACCCCGTGCCCAGTCCATTCACCGACCGGATAATTACATGGGCAGAAGCAAAGGTTGTCATCGTGCCCGCCCGCCCAATGGCCCCTCCACCCCCCCCCCCCCTGCTATGCCTTGTCGACCGTTGTCCACACAGTGGGAGGAACTTTCTGTGTAAGAACAGAGAAATCGACAGATGGCTGTCTCGCGCAAACTCAAAATCGGAACATGGTGACCGACAACGGAAAGAAACATGGGGTGTTGCTCTGCGTCAAGTGATAAGGTTGTTGCCCATGTCGTCCTGTTGCACTGTGCTCTACAGTGTTCCCCCCCACTATTATTGGTCTGTATTCAGCGCAGGTTCCTAATAATCCACGCGATCCCACTGCACGCGACACTCTCTTCTACCCAGTCACCATTGCCCCTCACCTCCACTAAAAATTCCGCCCCCCCCATGACCCAATCTTCAGCCATTCCGTACACCGCAAAGCACACCCGTCATTGAGCTGTCTGCGTTGGGTCCAGCAGAAACTGGTGAATTGCACTAGCATAGCCTGATCTGCGACGTTATGCAAACAATGGTGGGAATTCCCCCTCTCCCACCCCACCCCCCCCTACACATGCCCTGTAGACCGCTTGTTAGCCGATATCATAGCGAACTAGAACATGGCTTATCACCGACTTGTCCTGATTGGTATAACAAGCGGATATAAAGGTACGCTCCTGCTTGTGTAACTTAAGATGTGCAGCCTGTATTTGAGCAGCTCATGCGCATGACTAGTCCTAGCCGCTTGCTCAGGCCTCTTTGTAGCGATGGCCTACGCTAGTATCGGTGAAGTCTGTGCAGGACTATGGGTGAACGACGTCATTCCTCTGTTTTGCTAGACGTCCTGATGCTGACAAATGCTGTTTGTAACAATGGCTGGTCAGGGTGCGGTAGAACTCGTGGAGCAAAAGATCTCAACTGGGCCACATGACCCTGTGGGGGACCAGGACAGGAAGAAGAGGAGGAGTTAGAGGAGGTCTATTTGTGCTCAGGACACAACTGATTAGAAATCGCCATGCATCATGCCCTGCCATGTGCCACTTATCAGGTCTACTCACACTGCTGGTGTGTTTCCATTTTTTGTCATACGGGTGCACCCCCGGCCACCCGATTTCACCGCCCAGATCCTTACCACGCTGCTGCCCAGGACCCCCTCATCTCTCCCCCCTATGTGCCCTTACTACCGCCTTCTCATGCTGCTGCAAGTACGAGAGTCTGTCATGGGTCCCTGTCGGCCTCCCATTGCTGCTGTCTCCATCGCCACACCTCATGCCATAGTTGCCTCTTTAGGTCTCCTCACACAATTGTGGTGTGTGTTCAATTTTTTGACATAGGGTGCTGGCAGTTTACGGGCCTCCCATAGCTGCAGCACTGGCCCCCCTAATCTGTCCATGGGCCCCTGTACCACCCCCCCCCCGCTTCCTCCTCATGCTGCTTGCCCAGCAGGTCCCGCAGTGTCTCATTGCCATTGTGCCTCACTTTCAGGTCTCTCCTCACATGCTGGTGTAGTGTTGATTGAATTTTTTGTCCATAGGGTTGTGGCAGATTACGGGCCTCCCATAGCTGCTGCCAGGCCCCTAATCTGCCATGGCCCCTATACCGCCTCCTCATGCTGCTGCCAGTCCAGAGTCTCTCAATGTCATGGGTCCCTGTACGGCCTCCCATTGCTGACTGTCTCCATCGCCACACTCCTGCCATGTGCCACTTTCAGGTCTCCTCACAGCACTGCTGGTGTGTTCAATTTTTTGACATAGGGTGCTGGCAGATTACGGGCCTCCCATAGCTGCTGCCAGGCCCTAATCTGCCATGGGCCCCTATTATACCGCCTCCTCATGCTGCTGCCAGGTGGGTCCCACATTGTGCTGTCTCCATGCCATGGTTGCCATGAGCCACTTTCAGGTCTCCTCACACTGCTGGTCTGTGTTCCATTTTTTGTATAGGGTGCTGGCAGATTACGCGGCCTCCTACGTAGGCTGCTCGCCAGCCCCTTAATCGTGCCACATAGGCCCCTATATTACCGCCTCCTCATGGCTGCTGCCATGGTCCAGAGTTCTCTCATGGGTCCCTGTACGGCCCTCCCATTGTTGCTGTCCTCCATCGCCACACTCTGCCATGTGCCACTTTCAGGTCTACTCTCACACTGCTGGCACATTTTGCCGCCCTCTCCCTCCTCTGGGTTCAAATTTTTAGGACATAGGGTGCTGCGCAGACCGTTCCCCGTCCCTCCCATTGCATTCCCGCTGCCCGAGCCCGTAATCTTGCCATGGGCCCCCGTACACGACTCCTCATGCTGTGACGTTTGCAACCAAGGTGGAATTTCAACCTACATCTGTTAGACCGCCTTTACGCAACAGCAAAAGGCCATCCACAAGATTTCCTGATGTTAAAAGCGGGATATAAAGGTAATCTCCTGTGTACTTCGAATGTCAGCCATTGGACAGCTCATGCGTGGAAACGCTGGCTTGTCAGGCCTTTGAGGAGGCCACGCCTATCGTGAGTCGGGCAGGGACTATGGGATGAACGACGTCATTCCTCTGTTGCACGGTCCTGGAACAAATGCTGTTAACAATGGGCTGGTCAAGGTGCGGTAGACGTTCGCACAGATCTCAACGCACATGACCCTGTGGGAGCAGGACAGAGAAGAGAGGATGGAGGGTAGAGGAGGACATTGAGTGCTCAGGAATTATTGAGTGAAATGGGGTTGGTTTTTCACTCAGTGGACGGAGTGGAGGAGCAGGAGCATCTGGATGAGGAAGGAGGAAGAGGAGGACAGAGGACCCAGACGCACCGTGGCAGTATTGCTGTGGAGATGGAGGCAGGGAGTCCCTGCATTCCTTGGCACAAAGGCCCATAGCATGCTCGGTTGCTTGCGTAGCGACAGCCGAATAATAACCATCAGCAGAGGGATGACTTTTGGCTGTCCACCTTGTTGGACCCTCGCTACCGTTCAAAAATGGTGGCCTTTTTCACACCTGCTGAGAGGGAGGCCCAAAAAAAGTACTATAAAAACCCACCTATGTAGTCAGCTGGTTCCCGCCTGTTGCGCCAACGTCCATCCTCAGACACTGTGGGCCCCGTGCGCTCGCGTTCCGCTGCCATGTGGAGAGACTCACATTTGTGAAAATGAATCAGGCGTGGATTAGTCTGGATTTCAAACCACCAGTTCCTGACACAACTTACTAAATCCCCCATGTATCATGCCCCAAACATGTGGGCCCCTTTCAGGTCTCCTCACACTGCTGGTGTTTCCATTTTTTGTCTAGGTGCTGGCAGATTACGGGCCCCATAGCTGCTGCCAGGCCCCTAAATCTGCCATGGGCCCCTATACCGCCTCCTCATGCTGCTGCCAAGTCCAGAGTCTCTCATGGGTCCCCTGTACGGCCTCCCCCTTGCTGCTGTCCCCCTCGCCACACCTGCCATGTGCCTTTTTAGGTCTCCTCACACTGCTGGTGGGTTCCATTTTTTGTCATAGGGTGCTGGCAGATTAGGGCCTCCCATAGCTGCTACCAGGCCCTAATCCCGCCATGGGCCCCTATACCGCCTCCTAATGCTGCTGCCAGGTCCCGAGTCTCTCATGGGTCCCTGTACGGCCTCCCATTGCTGCTGTCTCCATCGCCACACTCTGCCTGTGCCACTTTTTAGGTCTCCTCACATGCTGGGGTGTTCCCTTTTTTGTCATAGGGTGTGGCAGATTACGGGCCTCCCATAGCTGCTGCCAGGCCCCTAATCTGCATGGGCCCCCCACCGATCCCCATGCTTCTGCCAGGCCCGTAATCTGTCA
>CATNWA010011478.1:0-31721 GCA_951230385.1 Staurois parvus
GATTTACATTGTTGGGAGCTCATTACTTTTTACAGAATCATTACTGATCCACGCTATCAATGGGATCACATTCAGTCCTCAGAATCTGACAGTGAGCATTCCCTGGCTACGGTCATCTGTCATAGCTCAAAATCTGGGAAGAATCCACCTCCTCTTACATTTTTTTGGGACATGGCATTCAGGTTTTTTCTGGCTATGGTCACAATGTATTACTAATTGGATAGGTGATCAAGTAATGGTGTGACAGTGACCACACTATGACAGATGTTGGATGCTTGCACTGGTGACAGCTTGACAGATTGTTGATGAGCTAGCACTGGTGATAAGCTGACAGTTGTCTAATGGTGCACTTGGGAACACTGTACAGTTGTTTGGCCAACATCCATCAACCCCATGGCCCTCTGGCAGCAGCTGTAATCCGCACAATTTAGTTTCTATTTCCTCTTCTTCCAAAGCCAGCTCTCTCTATCGCAACCTATGGAATGCCCTGCTCTGTCTGTTAACAAACTACTCCACCTCTGTCCATTCATTTTTTTTAAATATCTCCTTTATGATCCGCTGGTTACTATAACCTAGGCTTCAAAGAATACGACTCTGCTTCTTCAGTTTCAGCCTCCCTCTTACATGGTGGTCTTTCTTTGGACGGGCACTTTCCCAGACTTAGTGGATGGAATGGGGAGTCAGAATCCTTCTAATCCCACAAAGCACCCTTTCACGGCATCTTCACTCACCTTCTCTCTCTGTCTACTCCTTATTTGAGGCACACTGTATTTGTCTTTTTTCTCAATTTTCTTTGAGTATCTCTGATTTTGCTGGCCTCTTGGGACGATTTGAACCTTCCTTGATGACTTCTCTTCTGCATGGCCTGTCTCCTTTTGAAATTCCCACAATCATTTTGGTGACATTCAAACACTAACTGCTACTTCTAAAACTTTCAGTCTAAATCAGCACTTTTGACCTAAACCAGATGGATACTTCTTGACGTATGTCACTCTAATGGGAACTAATCCTTAAACCTTGGTATTCCTCTTACGTTTGACTCACGTGTGCATACATCTTCAACAATTTTTTTTCCTCTCAAAACTACTACCATGATTAGCTTTACTGCTCTCTCCGTGTCTTCCACCACCTCTCCCTCCAAAGCCTAACAGTTACACTGTAGAAGCCTTTGCCACTTTCAAACCCTTCTCGTCTCTATTCTGCTAGCTGACCACCTATAACAAAAATCTCACCCCTGTCCTACTCCAACCTAACCATTTGTATCTACCAACAGTTCACTCTCCATCCTCCTTGGAATGCTTCGTTCTCCCTTACTACACTCACAAGACTAACCAAGCCCCATTAATGACTGTGATACAACCTTGACAAACACTAAAAGTCCCTAAAAAAACTTAGCTACACCTTGGCATCTGTGGTGAACGACTAACAGGTTTGGATTTACTAAAACTGGAGATGTGCAAAATCTGGTGCTCTGTGCATGTAGGCACTCAGCTTCTAACTTCAGCTTGTTCCATTACGCTTTGACTATAAAACCTGGAAGCTGATTGGTTTTCTATGCGGAGGAGCTGCACCCAGAATTTACACTTCTCTGGTTTTAGTAAATCAATCCCCCAAGTCTCAGAAAGACTTCATCTGAATATAATCTGCGCCTCCGAAACTACAATTAACTGCCTCAACAGTGCAAAGCAGACTTATATTATCACTCTTATTTATATCCTCTTGTATATTTTCACCATCATCAATCACTACCAAAAATAAAGATTGACCCCCCACTTTGACGGAAAGCGTAGGCAGGCAGAGAAACACACAAAGAAGATGGTAAACAACACAAAACTTTATTGAACTATGGGTAAGGCACTCAAATCAGGGCAGGGAATTGGCTAGCGTTCCTGGTACCCCAAAAAGGGAAGATGGAGGGGAGGGACCCAAAATAAATTGTAATCCGGCCCACCGTTAGGGCGCTCACCCGTCCTTAGCGATGGCCCAAGCACTCAGGGGGACCAGTCCAGGTAGCTACAAATCCAGGCACGTACCCTCCTCCCCCAATCAAAGGGGCACCTTTTACGGTAAGGGTTAATCCGAGCACACAATAAGGGGACAGTTCAGGCAAGAGTTAATCTGGGCATATACAGTTGGGGCAGTCCACGTGCACTCCGCAATACATGCGGCTCTATCTAGGGACTCCTCACGGTAAGCGGCTTGTGGACATCTCGGCAGCCAGGCGGCTTCTGGGGACACTCACGGTATCCTCAGGCTCACGGGGGATACCTCAGCGGGAACCTCGGCTAGCTGGGGTCTTGACCTCGCCACAGCCACCCACCACACAGCTTCTTATAGGGAACACACTAGCAGGCTCATGGGGACGCAGCGGGGATCGTGGCTGTGGGGACTGACCTCAGCACAGGCTCTCACCACAGCATTCTCTAGGGACAGACAGCAGGCTCACGGGGACTCAGGCGGGATCTTGGCTGTGAGGTCTGACCTCCCAGCACAGCCCACACAGACAGCTCCCTAGGGACAACAGCAGGCCCCATGGGGACGCATGCTGGGTCTTGGCTGTGGGGTCTGAACACTCAGCACAGCCCCCAGCACCAGACTCTCCTCTAGGGACAACAGCAGGCTCATAGGGGAGCCTCATGCGGGCGGTTCTTGGCTGTGGGGGCTGACCTCAGCACAGCACTCACTCCAGCTCTCTAGGGGACAACAGCAGGCTCACGGGGACTCAGTGCGGGGTTCTTGGCTGTGGGGTCTTGCTGACCTCAGCACACTCCCCACACAGCTGTCTCAGGGAACAACAGCAGGCTCACGGGGACTCAGTGGGGTCTTAGGCTGTGGTGGTCTTGACCTCAGTACAACCCTCACCACAGCTCTATAGAGACAATCAGTCAGGTCACGGGGAAAAACTCAAGCGGCGGGTCTTGGCTGTGGGGACTGACCCTCAGCCACGGCCCTCACACAGCTCTCTAGGGACATACAGTCAGGCCTCACGGGGACTCAGCGTCAGCCAGGTCTTGGCTGTGGGGTCCTGACCTCAAGTACAGCCCTCACACAGCTCCTCTAGGGACGAACAGCAGGCCTCACGGGGACTCCAGAGGGGCCCATGGCTATGGGGGTCTGACCTCCAGACACGGCCCACTCACAGCTCTCTAGGGACAACAGAAGGCTCACGGGGACTCAGTGGGGTGGGGTCTTAGGCTGTGGGGTCTGACCTCAGTACGAGCCCTCATCAGCGCCAACAGCTCTCTAGGGACAACAAGCAGGCTCATCGGGGACACAGCGGGGTCTTGGGCTGTGGAGTCTGACCTCAGCACACTGCCCCCACACTGCTAGTCTAGGGACAACAGCAGGCTTCACCAGGGGGAAAAACCCTCCAGTGGGGGTCTTGGGCTGTGGGGTCTGACCTCAGTACAGCCCACTCACACTGCTCTCTCAGGGACAAACTCAGCAGGGGCAATAGGGCGCACAATAGGGACAGTTCCACCACTCCGCTGCATGCGGGCTGGTAGGGGCACTCAAGGCTAGGTAGTTTACCAGGGGCCAACCAGCAGGACAATTGTGCAGGAACACTCACAGGTTTTCAGGATCGGCTGCTGTTCAGTTGACAGGGGACCCTCTCAGCGGTCAGCTTTCCAGGGACCAGCAGCGGTCAAGCGGGGACAAGGGACCCTCACAGCAGTCCGGCGTTTTCCTAAGGAACAGTAGCGATCAACAGACAGGCACTCTCACTAGCAAGTCAGCTTTTCCAGGGACAGAAGCGGTCAGCCCGACCAGGCTAACCCTCACGGTGCACTCACCTTCTAGGGAACACAAAGGTCAGCAAGGCAGGGGGCAGCTTCCCATGCAACACAGCGATCCAGGCAGGACTGGGGGACCCTCACGTTGCGCAACCTTTCTAGGGACACAAGCAGTCAGCACAGGCAGGGGGCAGCTTTCCAGGGACACAGCGACTCAGCAGTACAGGGACCCTCCAGCAGGGGTCTTGGGCTGTGGGGTCTGCGCCTCAACTCAGGACCGTTCTCTTCCTCTCGAGCAGGGGACCAACCCCCCCAAAAAAGACCCACGGATAATATTTCCAGCTAAGCCCTACAGGGACTCAGCGGGAGTCCCCTGGCTTGTGAGGGTCTAAGTCCTCAGCTCCAGACCCCACACTGCGCTTCTCTCACGTGCGCAGGAGGAGGAGCAACAAACCAGGCTGCCGTGGGTCTGATCCGGTCTCTCTTATTACCAGAGCAAGGACGCTTATCCCTGGTTTATGCCTCGGCAATGGCCGGCCCCCCAGCGTCCGGGTATTTGCCAGGGTTATGAGGCACGGCCCCTGACTTCTGTCCGACGCTGCTCGGGAGCGCGGGACCTATGTTCTCCAACGGGCTGCAGAGAGTGGGAACGCACTAGTGCACACGCTCAGGCGCCCACCCGGGGGCGGCTCGGAGACAGGTCGTCGGTGGCTCAAACGCCGGATACCCCCCGGAGGGGGGTCACTTTCACCCCAGTACTGAGCAGCTTTTCTTTCTATCTGCGTCAGGATGTGAGAAGGAGGACAAGTGGCGGGGGGGGGAGAGGTGCCACTTCTCAGTCCTGTGCAGCCCAATACTTCAAAGGCTGCGGGACAGGATGAGGAAGAGGGTGAGGGACACAGGGGAGACACAGGCACCGGGGGGGGGGGAAGGTGGGGGGTGGCAGGAAGAGGATCAGGCACGCCATGGACAGATACTACGCAGTAATGATATCTCCACTGTACAGATATCTCCCCCAGTTAACACTCCATTGTCATCAGGACTGCACTCATTTACTTTTCCCATTTAACCCATGTTAACCTATACTTATACTGATAACTATAGTCTTGATTTGCTAAAACTTTTTTTTCTAATGTTCCACTTCTATTCAACCTGCCCTCTTGGACCCTGTTTCCTCGCAATTTACTACTGTAACCAATCTTGGCCCTATCCTTACATCCCTTAACGTACATCCCAATTCCTCCCCTCTACCCTCGTGGCCAATCTTTCCCAACGCGCAAAACTTGCACTGGTCGACCCCCCATACTTTTGTTGCAGATCCCACCAAACTATAACATAACACTCCACGATGCATCTCCTTGTTCCCCTTTACCTCTACTGCTCACCTTGAATGCCTGGTGTACAACCACCTCTCTTGATTGCCCCTCCAGTCGGGATTTTGCCCCACACTCTAACAGATAAAACTGCTCTCCTAAACCTCACAAACACAATCTTACTAAAATGCTTAAACCAATAGTCACTATTCTGTAATCTTACTCATGGACCTCCTCAGTCGCTGTGATACCAGAAGCCCACCCCTACTCTAACTGGACTTCCACCTCTTTGGTCTCCAGGATCATAATCTTTGGTTGGTTCCATCCTACCTATCCCATTTGCAACCTCCAGTCGTCACTCCACAATTCTTCTGCCTCCCCTTCTTCCCTTTTTTCCATCAGTGTTCCCCCAAGGTTGTCAACCTCTTGGGCCTCTACTGTTCTCGATCCACACCACCTCCTGGGGTCCACAGCTAACCAGCCTCACGTGGCTTCTAATACCTTTTCTGGTTTGCTGGAGCTGGACACCTATAGAATCTAACCTTTTTTACCCCCCTCGGGCTTACTCCACCAGACTCCTCACGCATCACTAAACTACTGTCAGACTTAATAGTCTGGAATGTTAACTCTCCACTTCCCAAACTCAATCTGTCCAAAAAATGCTGCTCATAAAATTTCCTCAGTCCCACATGACCCATCCCCTGACTTTCCCAGTCAAATCAATAGAACATCTATCTAACCCATTTCCGCCATGCCAGGGTGCTAGGTGTACCACTTCCTGGACTCCGAACTCTCTTTACCCAGCCCCACATTCCATTACTGTCCCAAATCTTGCTGCCTTTAGCCTCCCACAACATCTTCAAATTTATGCCCCTTTATACCAATAATGCCCAAAAAGTTTCTAATTTACTCCCTGGTTATCGCTCGCCTCAACAACTGCAACTCCCCCCCCTCATTGGATTCATTTACTTTAGCTCTATCCCTCCCCATGCAGGTTCATCCTGAATGCAGCCCCTCCAGACTCATCCACCTTTCCCAGCCCTTTAAGCAGTATCTGATGCCCCCCTCTGCCAATGTTTCCATTGGCCCCCTCCACCCAGACCCCTGACAATAAACACCCAAAGCACTGACACACAATTGTACAAAGCCACTCACTGTCAGCTCCAGCCCCCAGGCCAACATTACTAATCCTATAAATAGTCAATATCTCTGCATCCCACGCTCCAAACTATGCCCCACACCAAGTTCCTATCCCAAAAAGAAAAGTAAAATTTTCACCCTTGAACAGTCCCAAAACGTACATTCAATAACTAAACTCTCTCTTTAATATAGATAAATCCTAACCCATCTTAACTTATACAAAAATAATAAGAACATTTTTTGTATTATTCTTATATTTTTGTATGATAATTAAGATCTGGGATAGATTTTTTCTATATAAAGAAGAGTTTTATTTTATTATGCCAATTCTAACCCTAGTCTGCAGATACCTCACCAAAACCTATTTGTTCTCTTCATTCCTCCCAAGACCACGCCTGATCTCTTGTTCCCTTGTCACCTTCATTCCCAACCCTCACCCCCAGGAACACTTTTCCTGAGCTTCTCCCATCCTCTGGAACACTCCTTACCCCAATCAGTTCTGACTATCTCCCTTCTCTGTCCACCCACCCCTATTAGGTGAATACCCCTGAAAACCTTATCTCTTTAGAGAAGCCTTACCCTGCATCCAACCTAATAACTATACTTTTGATTTTTCTCCCATAAGCTCATCCCCAACAAGTTATCTTTCCATTTCTATCACCTTGACCCAATTTTATACTGATAATGAGCAGGGCCCTGTGATTCCTGACCTGTATTGGGATTGCATTGCATGTACTGTCACTCCACTCGGTGTTGAAAAAAAGGCACTGTGCAAACTGCCTGGTCCCCCTAACAAAATCTTTTATATTAATAATAATAGATAATGGAAGGTGAATCCAATGGCTTGCATCTCACCCAGCCTGTATTTACATTTGTGATCTGCTGTGAATTGCGCCACAGTAATCCCCACCTGGTCATACCCTAATTTCATCCCCCCCCCCCGCACCCCCACTCGCTTTGATTGTTGATCCATAGGACACAGCAATCCACAAGAGGGTGCGCACAAGCCGATGAAGTAGGGAGGATAAACTGCTATGACCCTCCTAAAATCTGTGCTAGTCCCCCAGCCAGGCTGACATTGTCTACAGTGGCCTGAGTGGGTGAGTCAGTTAATTGCTATTCAAAGGTTATACACAGAAGCGTGATTTGAGAATACTTTTAAAATAAAATATAGAACCCGGAAGCAGAAATCAAAAGAACTAGAAAAAAGAAAATGTAATGATGATTTCTTAGAATTTGGTCCTTACCCAATTGATAGGTCTAACCCCATCAATATAATGCTTAACAACCTATAATTATGTTAGTTCCGGAACTATTTTCGTTATATATTAAATTTTGCAGATCTCCCTGGTGGGGGACTAACAAGACCCCAAAACCAAAAGCATGGTTCAGATAAAGTGCATAAAAAAATGGAAGAAAAGGCCCCACCAGCCTCCCAGTGCATTACCTGACGTATAAAAACTTTTAATAGAAATCAACCAAATTCTACTCACAAACAATTCCCCATGTATCAAACTGCCCCCCATAATATCAAAGCAGCCAGGTCACCAGCCTCAACATCAAAAACCTTGAGAAGACCCTCAGATGGCTTACACGTTTCGAGGCGACAGTTCCCTCTCCTCAGAGCCCAGCTGACTGGTTCTCAAATGTGGTCCCTCCATCAGAACGCTAGTCCCAATAGACATTTGACATGCAGCAAACACTGAGCAACAAGTACAATAAATGTAGACACAAATGTGCTGCAAAGAGGCAATTGGGGATCAAAAGTACTGAAATGCAAAAAAAAAATAAAATGAAAAACAGTAAAAAACTTATGATGCACTAAAATTAATACTAACAAATTGGTAATTTTAGTACAAACAATGGCTTACATTTTGTTTCTCAGTGAAAAAAAGTCCTGGCCTCATTCATCGCCTTGCGCGGTACATTTTCATTTAACATCCCCAGCGTCGACTGGTGCTCTTTTTAATGACAGCAGGTGACAGGAATAGGCCTGGACTCCAACTGACAGGGGGGGGGGTGGAAGCCTTGTTCTTAAGTGTCCACAAATAGAACATGTTTTTTACACTCCTTTGATACACACAGATCTATCCCTGAACACAGCTCAAAATCGAACCAAAACAGTCCTAGCATCCTGCCTTGTGTCCAGCTGGTGAATAGGCAGTCAAAAGTCCACTCTATCAAAGACATGCATTTCCCCGTAATCCTTTGCTTACCCCACCCTAGATGCATGTTTTCACTTTGATTGACTCGCACTTGTGGAAAGACTTTAGATTTTATCTTCTTCCTGCTGTCTTTGTTTTGCTTTCTAAAAGGAGCATCCTAGCTTGGCCTAAATTGATTTTAAACAGTTGATATAATAGCATGAACAAATTGTATAAATGTGACTTAAAAATATTAATTAAATGATATTATGAATCTCGAACATTGAGCAAAAAATTGTACTCTTTCAGGATAATTTACAATAATCACCTCACAATAAACATTTATCTGTGTACAGTGTTTAAGACAGTGCAATCTTATACTGGTGATAGATGCCTATACATCATACTTACACACATAAACCTTTCATTCTGAACAGAGATGAAATTGTATCCAATTTATAGATTTTTTTCCTCATTTATAAAAAGACATGACTGACAATGCAGACGGAGGAAAATATTACCCTAATTCTAATACATTCTGTATTTTAAGCAGCTGCAGGACTTGGACAAACCTATTTTTGTTTAAAGACATTTACAGTATTTATGCCCTATAGTCCCCATCGAACTTTATATGTTTACCCCAAGCAACAAGAGGAAAACTCTCATAAGTGAGGGGTATTTCTTGTGTTAAGACCAGACTACTCATAGGAACAATTTACCTTTTCCCCCATTTCCATTTTTTTGCCCTCGCACCCTCCTCTGTTTGAATTAAAACTCTAAAATTTAGGATTTTTTCCCACACTTGTTGTCTTAGTTACAACGGTCCCCCAGAACAATAAGAGGGGCACCCCCATACACCCTATGGGGGGCCATCCACAAAAGTTTAATACTTCGACTAGGAGCGTCCCTTCTGATGAGAAAGGGTGGAAGAAAATCACCAAGCAAGTTCACTGCAGTTAGCTAAAGAAGTAGAAAGCCAAACTGGGGTGGTTGTTTCCCATGACACAATCTACGGCGTACATTGCAGAGGAATGGCATGCAATGGGTGTTTCTCCACGAAGGAAGACCCTCTCCTAAAGCCTTGCACAACACATAAAAACCCACCTAGATTTGCCAGGGCTGCTCATGCTGAAGAAGAAGAAGACTTCTGGGACTCTTGACTATCTGATAGTGATTGAGACCAAGATAATTGTTTTTGGAACTGATGGCTTCACAAATTCTATGACATCCGCAAAGATGAGTAGTACAAAGGAAACATGCATGTTGCCTACAGTGATAAACATGATGGTGGCAGTGTCCTTCAGTGGCCTGCATGAGTGTTGCTGGTGTCAGGAGCTGCATTTTATTGAATGGTATCATGAATTCACAGATGTACCATCACTCCATTGCCCTTGGTCGTCATGCACTTTCCAACATGACAATGATCCAAAAACACACATCGATCGCACTGTTGATTCAGTGGCCAAAAATATTTCTCCTGATCTAAAACCCAATCGAACACGTATGGGGGATTCTGAAGAGAGACAAGTTGGACAGCACTTTCCATCCAGCTTTCCAGACCGAAAAGAGGTAATTCTTGAGCCCTGGTTCACACTAATGCAGTGCGGAAAATGCAGCGTATCTGTGCTTTTCCCGCACCGCATTTGCAATCACACAGGGTCCATGCGATCTGGTATGGGTGTCCAATGTTAAATTAACAACACCACGAATACAGATCGCAAAATACGCAGTGTGATTACCAGAATTCACATCGCATGGGTGTTAACTAATTTGAGTAAAATTGAAGATTTTGTAACTAAGTTATATTGTTAACCTCAGTTTCCTGTAATGAGCTAAAACAAATATTCTATTATTTCTATAAACTCAATTTTGTCAAAATTTTTAGAAACTGCCCTTGTGTTCAGTGAGATATTGATTAATATCTTACTTTTTCAAAAGGGGTGTACTCTGTAGGAATCGTGCCACCCAGAGGTAGATACGAACCTCCATTTTGTTAAGAATTTTCCATGTTGTATCATTTCTCAACTCCCAAAGCAGGCTGACAGAGGTCACAGGCAGCCAAAGCACAGCAGGAGAGCTCAGAGCTATAGAACCCCCAACGGAGCTGTGGCCTAGCTGTCTGTTAATTGTGCAATCTGGGATATCGTAAAAGCGTAAATCAAGCCCTTCACTGAGTTCAAAGACATTCCAGAGAAGTAATAAACTAGACACCACATTCAACATCCATTTTCCCTATGATTTCATATTTTGGAATATGATGGGACTTAATAAAAACCAGGCATATATTCCGATTGGTCACTTTGATACAAGATTCCTGATAGGTTACAAAACCCCTTAGCTGGCATATATAGAAAAGCAGAAAATTGTATCTCCTGAACCATTCACACAGATATTTCATATCTAACCATTCCGCAGGATGCGTCTGCATATTTAATCTACTAGTGGCACGGCTGCTAAATGCCCCGAGGAAAATTTATGGGCCATAATATAATATAGGAGGGATTTTTGTTCTAAGGCTTGGATCTCCGCCCCAACAACCCTCCCCATATGAAGCAATTGGCTCTCTGCTGTAAGGAGACACCCTGCTGAGATCCTAGAAAAGGCTGTTATGCTTGGAGTGGTGTGTGTGAGAGAGAAAAGAAGAGTCTCCTGTTTTAACATAGAAACTGACAGTAGAGACAAGAAATCCTTTTGACTTATGAAACTTGAAGCTGCTTAAACCAAGGCTGATTGGCAAGTACTTTAACCCTTTAAACTCCTTGCTGTTATCTCTTTGTTGTGCTATTGTTCTCTGTATATTTATATATATATAATTGGCTACATCTTTTTCTGTAAATATATTTTTATTACACCCTTTTTGACCTTTTAGTAATAAATCTTACTTTCTGAAAGTGTTGAACTGTTTCTAATGCCTTTAATGCAAACTATACGAATTCCTGCCGCTGAAGAGCGCTACTGTGTGTGTTTAATCCTCTGTATAACCTCCCTGCGGTGACAGTGGTATACAGACGATTATTTCAACCATCATAGTGTTATTGTTGATATTGCACGAGTTTCCTCTTTCTCTGTACAAAAAGGAGGTGGTGGCAGTGTGAAGGGTTAGTTGCGTAATTAACACTGACCCAGTAACAATCACGCTCAGGCTGCTGCTGGTACATCGATTGTGGTCCATTTAGCTGGAAAATCGTTGTGCAGGGTGCAGCCGGGCGTGGCATTGTTACGCACGTGACATCGTGGTTTAGATTGGCTAGTCCTTCGGTCACGAGTTTGGTGTGAAGGGCTGGGATCTGATGTCGTGGTCGTCACATACTCATTTATGCTGAGCGCTGTATACAGTGCTCAGCATAAATGAGTACACCCCTTTGAAAAGTAAGATTTTAATCACTATCTCAATGAAAACAAGAACCGTTTCTAAAATGTTGGCAAAACTGAGTTGCATAGAATATTTGTTTAGCTCATTACAGGAAAGTAGGGTTAACAATATAACTTAGATTACAAAAATCTTCAGTTTTACTCAAATTAGTTTATGCAAAAAATGAATACACCCCACAACAAAAACTACTACGTCTAGTAATTTTTGTATGACCTCCATGATATATAAGGACAGCACCAAGTCTTCTAGGTATGGAATGAACAAGTTGGTGACATTGCAACATCTATCTTTTTCCATTCTTCAAGAATAACCTCTTTAAGAGCCTGAATGCTGGATGGAGAGTGATGCTCATCTTGTCTCTTCAGAATTCCCCATAGGTGTTTAATTGGGTTCAGATCACGAGACATACTTGGCCACTGAATCACTTTCATGCATTTCTTCTTCAGAAATTCAACAGTGGCCTTAGATGTGTATTTTGGATCATTGTCATGTTGGAAAAGTGCACGATGACCAAAGGGCACAAAGTGTGGGTAGCATCTTCTCTTTCAATATAGAACAGTACATATGTGAATTCATGATACCATCAATGAAATGCAGCTCCCTGACACCAGAAGCACTCATGCAGCTCCACAGAATGACACTGCCACCACCATGTTTTGCTGTAGGCACCATGTTTGTACCCCTCACCTTTGTGACTCCATACAGTTTTGAAGCCATTATTTCAAAAAACATTTATCTTGGTCTCATCACTCCAGAGTACAGAGTTCCAGTAGTCTTCTTTTTCAGCATGGGCCCTGCCAAATTTTAGGTGGGCTTTTTCGTGCATGGGCTTTAGGAGAGTCTTTCTTCATGGATGACACCCATGCATGCCATTCCTCTGCAGTGTACATCTTATTGTATAACGGGAAACAATCACCCCAGTTTGGCCTCTGCTTATTTAACTAACTGCAGTGAAATTGCATGGTGATATTCTTCAACCCTTGTCATCAGAAGACACTCTAGTCAAGGTGTTAACTACTGCAGATGGCCTGAACGTCTCTGTGAATCACTTTTGCTACAGTATTCTGACTGATAAGTAAAGCTTTGCTGATCTTGTAGCCTTCACCTTTCTTGTGTAAAGAAATTATTTTTTTCTCAGGCCTTGTGACATTTCTCTTCCATGTGGTACCATTTCTGACAGCATGAAATGGGAAGGGGTTTTCTTTGGTAAGTAACGCCCTTTTATAATCAACTGTCTGTTGGACACCTGTTTAATGAATAAATAGACTCACCTGTAGTTGAATTCTTGTTAATTAGGATTTTGTTGTCTAACATTTTAGCTTTACTAATAAGAATTTCATTGGGGTGTATTAATTTTTGCAGCATGGTCTTGAATTAATTTATTAGGAAAAAAGACTTTTTGTGTGTGTGCAAATCAACAAATCTTGTTTGCAATCAATGTGTCCCCGCATTTGTGGGAGTACTTTGTAGTATAAGCATCCCATAGAAAATGTTGATTCTGAAGGGAAAGTAAAGGTTTCCTGACAAATCTGTTGTGGTGTACTCATTTATGTTGAGCACTGTATATCAATTGCATATACATGATTTTATTGCATATGACAAACCTTTCATTACTGAAAACCATCCAATTTAATGTAGTAAAATAATGGAATTATATATTTTTTTTCTACCATATTCAAGACTATGTACAGTATTTTCTATATTTTATTAGTGCTGTTTAGTACTAGAAATATATGTTTTTTTATATTTTTTTATCTGATTGATATGAAAAAATTGCATTTGTGGTAAA
This sequence comes from Staurois parvus, assembly GCA_951230385.1. Classification (NCBI taxonomy): domain Eukaryota; kingdom Metazoa; phylum Chordata; class Amphibia; order Anura; family Ranidae; genus Staurois; species Staurois parvus. The sequence goes on from CATNWA010011478.1 coordinate 13,494, forward strand.
TATTTGAGATTTACCATTTACAAAAGACAGGCTATTTTGTTAGTCATGCTACACATAATGGCAATAAAACAAGAAGACAATTATTAAAAAGTAGGGATAACCAAAACTGAGAGTTTTTGTTTTCTAAAATTTTAGCAAAAACCAAGACTTTCAATAAGCGGATTCTTAAAGAATTCCACAAAAAAATTACTGCTAGTTCGCAGATTAGGACACTGGCGGTAATTAAGACCAGTTCTGAGCTGGTGTACAATGGCAAACCAGTCATCAGAGTAAGGCATGTCTGTGCTGGGAAGCTCTCATGAATTTGACAGCTTTCTGTAAAGGGCTCGGTACTTTGGCCCCATTCAGCTGTCTGCTGGCCAAAGCTAGATGTGAACAAAGCGGCCAGGGATAATGATGCTGTCATTACCCAAATATACCAATGCCCATATTTCGGAAATGACAAGCTGACAGCTGAGGTAGGCCTGTAGGAGAACTATTCCCCAGGCTGTAGTGCCTGTTGGGTGGTCAGAAACTGATGGAGAACCGAGAGACTAGTTTTCCCATCACCTCTGCTTTGCTTTTGATTAACAGCAGATGGCATTTGAAAAGCCACTATTAGACTGAATAGCAACTATGGATCCACCCACTGCCATGAGCTCTCAATCAAAAGCAAGAGTGTCCTGATGAGGAACTAGTTCCTCAGTTCCCCATCAGGCTCCACTGACCCACCAGGCACTGTTGCTGCGGGGACTAGTTCCCCATCAGGTCCAATACCCCTGTGAGCTCAGCATTTCCCACGTATTGGCATTGCCATATTTGGGTACTGGCATCACCGCACTACACACAACTCCTCAGCCATCACTTATCAGTGTGATTGGTGCATTGGCCTAGGAGGGAGTGCATTGAGGAAGAAGTATCCAATATGGACACTCTGACCTCAGTGCTGGCCTCCTCAGAGTCATGTATCTGTTTCTGACGGATGCATGAATCCGGTGCAAACACCGATTATTTTGGTGCGGAGGCCTGACAGAATTCTAAAGGGTGTATATGACACCATGATGTTAGATATTGTAGTGAACATGGATTGTTGTAGCAATAGCCCATTTGTGTATTGCAAAAATCGCTTGTTTGTTACACTCATATTGCGTTGATAGACATTTGGTGCCTGCGTATTACCACACTTGTCCATTTCTTGCCAATGTCTTGTTATAATTTACTATGCAATGCCCAGATATTGTCACAACTATCTGCTTTAAGTCCAGTTATTGTCACACAATCCACATTTGTTTCCAGAGTATTGTAACAAGTGTCTGTTTCTTGCTTAAGTATTGTACAATTTCTTGTTGTTGCCCTTATATTGTAGCAATTGCTCATTTGTTGACCATGAATTGTCACAATTTTCCATGAAATACAGCATGCTTCTATTAAACCATTTTTATATCACTGTTGTGTGCCAATATACCCCCCACCCCCTAACTTTTGTCAGGGTGCACACAGCATAGTGTTTTTGGCTCCAGACCCTTCCCAAGATCGCTGACATCTAAAAGTTCTAGAGTATACCACTAACTATCCACAAAAGGAAATAATGCAGCAAGCCTGGCTTATAAAGAGAGGGGGGATAGCCATTCACTTATTAGTTGCTAGGGACAGGGGGCATTATAAGGCCTGCAAAGCAACATGGGATGGTTTTCTTGAAGGTAGAACCTTTTTTTTTCCAAACAAAAATATTTCCAAGCAATGAACTTACAATTTGGGTCGGGGTGAAAACAGTAGTTTTGAAAACAAAAACAAAACAGTCAGAAAGCCCAACATCCTCTGAAACAGATTGTTTATTTGGAAAATAGGGATTTTATAAGAATAATAAAAAATTATAAAGCATTTCTTACATTTTGAATAAAAGTTGAAATACAATTGACTAGAATGCAATGTACTTTCCTTTTTAGTATTCCACACTCATCCCATACACAGTATAATAAGTAAGATTATGTATGTTCATGACAGCATCAAGTGTGGTATGTTTGGGCTTTTGTAGTAAAAGAAATGGTGACCCAGTGGGAATTTTGTTCTTCAAACATGTATTTGTTTTTACAACAGTTGCGTCCTCTTAGATGAAATTCTTTTGCTCTGTACCTATAAAATTGAATGGAGCACTTCTATCATCATACAAACTAAGTCAATATAGCAAATGACAACATTTACACAAGAATTACATTTTGCACTGAACCTTCTCTGGTGACGAATGTCTTTTATATCCAAATTTTTGCATCTTAAAAATATATATATTTTTTTCAAAATTGTCCAGTAGACAAAAGTCACCTTTCCTGGAAGACAGTTATTGTTTTCCTATGTCTTTTATGCTTCTACTCTAATAATATCATTTACACCATTTTTTCTAAAACAGGTGGCAAAAGTGTTCACAATCATACACCAACTGGCGCCGAAAGAGACAGGTAAAAAAATAAATAAGTCCAGTGCTCAATAGTTACCCATAAATGTGAGATGACAACCAGATCAGGAGATCAGTTTCTTGTCTATAGGGGCAGGGACCATCATTTTTGAGTTTTTGAAAGGTACACTCATTTTTACGTATGAGAAAACTTGTCCCAATTGCTATTGTTCACTTGAAGATACGTGGCTCCAGCAGTGTCTGACTACACCACTCTCCTCCATTCACATAAACTTTCTAAAGCTGTTCATACAATGTGTGAATTATGTCTGGGTCCTCAGAAAAATGGGGTTCCCATTTACATTTGACAAAAGTCAAAAGAAGCCTGCTTGAAAATTTTCAAAGCATACATCCAATTAGATCCAATCTATCTGCTACCTTTGGTTTACAGTAATGACCATGCAAGTTTATAGAAAGTTATGCACGTCCAAAGGATTTGCTGCCTATAATGTCTACTGGCTCACGAAGACCATAGATCTGTACACCATAAAAAATTATTGTAGAGAAACATACAGTAGAATTTTACAATTTTTTCTCTTTTGAGGACATATGAAAGGCATAACAAAACCCAGCTTGCTACTCTTCTAAAGTATTACTGCTCTAGGCACTATTCTGCATTGCCATTCCACAAAATCATACTTGTGTACACTTTAAGACATTATGAAAGACAAGACATAAACCTTGAAAAATATAACAGCAGCGGATTACAGCGGACTCAGAGTAAGGTAAGCTGAGTGGACTTTCTAACACAACTACAGTGTTTGTTAGAGAGCAGTAACAGCCCCTGGTTTGTTGTTTTCTCTTGTTGCCTTTTAGGTACTCAAGGACTGCCCTGTGATTCTCATTGTCTCTTACTGATCAATGTTATAAGTAGAGATGAGCGAAGTATTCAAAAATTCGATTCGGCTGATTCGGCAAATTCGCGGAATAAATTCGATTCGAGTCGAATTTAACTTATAAAAAGGGTGTTTTCTAGGCTTCAAAGAGCCTTTATATTAGTGCAGAACACTGTACCTTTAATTTAAATGCCCTTGGAGTCTGCTGGGGAAGAGAAATAATACTGTCAGTCAGTATGACATGCAGATGAGTGCCGTCGATCTTAGAATCACCGCACACTTCACTCATTTGGGCAGTCACGGGGCCAAAACCAGAGTGTGGAGCCACAGTGTGGCGGTGGAGGCAGCAGCAATGGGAGGCCATACAGCACCCTATGACAAAATGGAACCCACCAGCAGTGTGAGGAGACCTGAAAGTGGCACATGGCAGAGTGTGGCGATGGAGACAGCAGCAATGGGAGGCCGTACAGGGACCCATGAGACACTCTGGACCTGGCAGCAGCATGAGGAGGCGGTACGGGGGCCCATGGCAGATTACGGGCCTGGCAGCAGCAATGGGAGGCCCGTAATCTGCCAGCACCCTATGACAAAATGGAACCCACCAGCAGTGTGAGGAGACCTGAAAGTGGCACATGGCAGAGTGTGGCGATGGAGACAGCAGCAATGGGAGGCCGTACAGGGACCCATGAGAGACTCTGGACCTGGCAGCAGCATGAGGAGGCGGTACAGGGGCCCATGACAGATTACGGGCCTGGCAGCAGCATGAGGAGTCGGTACGGGGGCCCATGGCAGATTACGGGCCTGGCAGCAGCAATGGGAGGCCCGTAATCTGCCAGCACCCTATGACAAAATGGAACCCACCAGCAGTGTGAGGAGACCTGAAAGTGGCACATGGCAGAGTGTGGCAATGGAGACAGCAGCAATGGGAGGCCGTACAGGGACCCATGAGACACTCTGGACCTGGCAGCAGCATGAGGAGGCGGTACGGGGGCCCATGGCAGAGTGGCGAAGCGTAAGCAGCTTAAATTGAAGGCCATACAGAGGCCTAGCAGTTAAAAAAATAATAACATGTTTGGGGCATGATTCATGGCGGATTTAGTCAGTTGTGTCAGGAACTGGTGGTTTGAAATCCAGACTAATCCACGCCTGATTCATTTTCACAAACGTGAGTCTCTCCACACTTTGGGTGGACAGTCGTGTCCTCCGCGGAGTTACAATACCTCCTGCCGCACTAAACACGTGCTCCGATGCCACGCTACTGGCCGGGCATGACAGCCTTTCAAGGGCAAGTTCAGCTAGTTGGGGCCAAAGGTCAAGTTTCGTTGCCCAGTAGTCAAGGGGATTGTCTACCTCGGTTGGCAGGGTGCTGTCCAAGTAGGCCCAAGCCTGTTGTTTGAGGTCCTGCTCCAGGTCCACCTGATGCTGCTGCTGCTGCTGTGGCTAGTTAGTTTCCTCACTGCGCTGGTGAAGAAAGCTACTCATCATCGACTGCAGACTGAGGCAGCCGCTGCTGGTGGAGCTGCCACTGCTCCTACCACCCCACCCCTCCCCTGCTGCCATGCTGCGGAACGCGAGCGCACACGGCCCACAGTGTCTGAGGATGGACGTTGGCGCACAAAGGCAGAGACCAACTGACTACATAGGTGGTTTTTATAGTACGTTATTTTGGCCTCCCTCTCAGCAGGTGTGAAAAAGGCCACCATTTTTGAACGGTAGCGAGGGTCCAACAAGGTGGACAGCCAAAAGTCATCCCTCTGTCTGATGGTTATTATTCGGCTGTCGCTACGCAAGCAACCGAGCATGCTATGGGCCATTTGTGCCAAGGAATGCGAGGGACTCCCTGCCTCCATCTCCACAGCATACTGCCACGGTGCGTCTGGGTCCTCTGTCTCCTCCTCCTCCTCCTCTACCAGATGCTCCTGCTCCTCCACTCCTGTCCGCTGAGTGGAAAAACCACCCATTTCACTCAATAATTCCTGAGCACCAATGTCCTCCTCTACCTCCTCCTCTTCTTCCTGTCCTGCCCCCACAGGGGTCATGTGGCGTTGAGATCTGTGCGCCACGTCTACCGCACCGACCAGCCATTGTTAACAGCATTTGTTCCAGGACGTGCAACAGAGGAATGACGTCGTTCATCCCATAGTCCTGCCGACTCACGAATAGCGTGGCCTCCTCAAAGGGCCTGAGCAAGCGGCAGGTGTCACGCATGAGCTGCCAATGGCTGACATCTAAGTTACACAGGGGAGTACCTTTTTATCCGCTTGTAACATCAGGAAATCGGTGATGGCCTTTCGCTGTTCGTAAAGGCGGTCTAACATATGTAGGGTTGAATTCCACCTTGTTGCAACGTCACAGCATGAGGAGTCGGTACGGGGGCCCATGGCAGATTATGGGCCTGGCAGCAGCAATGGGAGGCCCGTAATCTGCCAGCACCCTATGACAAAATGGAACCCACCAGCAGTGTGAGGAGACCTGAAAGTGGCACATGGCAGAGTGTGGCGATGGAGACAGCAGCAATGGGAGGCCGTACAGGGACCCATGACACACTCTGGACCTGGCAGCAGCATGAGGATGCGGTACAGGGGCCCATGACAGATTACGGGCCTGGCAGCAGCATGAGGAGTCGGTACGGGGGCCCATGGCAGATTACGGGCCTGGCAGCAGCAATGGGAGGCCCGTAATCTGCCAGCACCCTATGACAAAATGGAACCCACCAGCAGTGTGAGGAGACCTGAAAGTGGCACATGGCAGAGTGTGGCGATGGAGACAGCAGCAATGGGAGGCCGTACAGGGACCCATGACACACTCTGGACCTGGCAGCAGCATGAGGAGGCGGTACAGGGGCCCATGGCAGATTACGGGCCTGGCAGCAGCAATGGGAGGCCCGTAATCTGCCAGCACCCTATGACAAAATGGAACCCACCAGCAGTGTGTGAGGAGACCTGAAAGTGGCACATGGCAGAGTGTGGCGATGGAGACAGCAGCAATGGGAGGCCGTACAGGGACCCATGACACACTCTGGACCTGGCAGCAGCATGAGGAGGCGGTACAGGGGGCCCATGAGCAGATTACGGGCCTGGCAGCAGCAATGGGAGGCCCGTAATCTGCCAGCACCCTATGACAAAATGGAACCCACCAGCAGTGTGAGGAGACCTGAAAGTGGCACATGGCAGAGTGTGGCGATGGAGACAGCAGCAATGGGAGGCCGTACAGGGACCCATGACACACTGGACCTGGGACCTGGCAGCAGCATGAGGCCCTGGCAGCAGCGGTACAGGGGCCCATGGCAGATTACGGGCCTGGCAGCAGCAATGGGAGGCCCGTAATCTGCCAGCACCCTATGACAAAATGGAACCCACCAGCAGTGTGAGGAGACCTGAAAGTGGCACATGGCAGAGTGTGGCGATGGAGACAGCAGCAATGGGAGGCCGTACAGGGACCCATGACAGATTACGGGCCTGGCAGCAGCATGAGGAGGCGGTACAGGGGCCCATGGCAGATTACGGGCCTGGCAGCAGCAATGGGAGGCCCGTAATCTGCCAGCACCCTATGATAAAATGGAACCCACCAGCAGTGTGAGGAGACCTGAAAGTGGCACATGGCAGAGTGTGGCGATGGAGACAGCAGCAATGGGAGGCCGTACAGGGACCCATGACAGATTACGGGCCTGGCAGCAGCATGAGGAGGCGGTACAGGGGCCCATGACAGATTACGGGCCTGGCAGCAGCAATGGGAGGCCCGTAATCTGCCAGCACCCTATGACAAAATGGAACCCACCAGCAGTGTGAGGAGACCTGAAAGTGGCACATGGCAGAGTGTGGCGATGGAGACAGCAGCAATGGGAGGCCGTACAGGGACCCATGACACACTCTGGACCTGGCAGCAGCATGAGGAGGCGGTACAGGGGCCCATGACAGATTACGGACCTGGCAGCAGCATGAGGGAGGCGGTAAGGGGGCCCATGGCAGATTACGGGCCTGGCAGATGACGACGAAGCTGCCAAGTGCGATCAGCCTCATTATCATCAATTAGGGTCTCCCGCCTCACTACTAGCCCCCTCGGCTGCATGTGGGTCAGGAGACAGACCTGTCCCTCTAGACCGGCTACCGAGTCACTCTCCTCGCCACTACTTCTTCGCCTGGCTGCTGAAGAGGCGGATGTCTCCCCCTGTTCCTGACCGCCCTCTGTTAGCTCTTCCTCACTGTACAGTGGGCTGAGCCCACAGCATGCGATACTTCGCTTGGTGAGGGAACACCAAAGGACAGGGGCAGGTAGAGGACACGTGATTTCAGTGGGCTTGCTCCCGGGCCATGCCAACTAACGGTTGTGTCTGACGTACCCACCGACCGTTGGCTGTAGGTGTCAGAGGTGACCTGGGAAGAGGAAGATGACCGAGCCAACCAATCGATGACGGCAGGGTTGTCGGTGGAGACACGACCGCTGGATGACACCGGGAGCACTGGCCTCTGGCTGCGACTAGTGCTGCCTCGACCCCTTCCTCTGCTGCCACATCTGCTCGCTCCTAAAACATTGCCTCCTCTGCCACTCCTCTGCGTGTTGTCTGACATACTCTTTAATTCAACGATTCTGTGTCCCTGAGTAACAATTCTGTGTCCCTGAGTAACAATTCTGTGTCCCTCAGTAACAATTCTGTGTCCCTGAGTAACAATTCTGTGTCCTGTCCCTGAGTAACAATTCTGTGTCCCTGAGTAACAATTCTGTGTCCCTGAGTAACAATTCTGTGTCCCTCAGTAACAATTCTGTGTCCCTCAGTAACAATTCTGTGTCCCTCAGTAACAATTCTGTGTCCCTCAGTAACAATTCTGTGTCTGTCCCTGAGTAACAATTCTGTGTCCCTGAGTAACAATTCTGTGTCCCTGAGTAACAATTCTGTGTCCCTCAGTAACAATTCTGTGTCCCTCAGTAACAATTCTGTGTCTGTCCCTGAGTAACAATTCTGTGTCCCTGAGTAACAATTCTGTGTCCCTGAGTAACAATTCTGTGTCCCTCAGTAACAATTCTGTGTCCCTCAGTAACAATTCTGTGTCTGTCCCTGACTAACAATTCTGTGTCCCTGAGTAACAATTCTGTGTCCCTGAGTAACAATTCTATGTCCCTCAGTAACAAATTCTGTGTCCCCTCAGTAACAATTCTGTGTCCCTCAGTAACAATTGTTACTCAGGTTCTGTGTCCCTGAGACACAGAATTGTTACTGAGGACACAGAATCTGTTACTGAGGGACACAGAATTGTTACTGAGGGTCCCACAGAATTGTTACTCAGGGACACAGAGAATTGTTACTCAGGGACAATTCTGAATTGTCCCTGAGACACAATTTGTTCCAGGGACAGTAACAATTGTTTCTGTGTCCCTCAGTAACAATTCTGTGTCCCTCAGTAACAATTCTGTGTCTGTCCCTCTGAGTAACAATTCTGTGTCCCTCAGTAACAATTCTGTGTCCCTCAGTAACAATTCTGTGTAACAATTCTGTGTCCCCTGAGTAACAATTCTGTCAGTGTCCCTCCCTGAGTAACAATTCTGTGTCCCTGAGTAACAATTCTGTGTCCCTAACAGTAACAATTCTGTGTCCCTCAGTAACAATTCTGTGTCTGTCCCTGAGTAACAATTCTGTGTCCCTGAGTAACAATTCTGTGTCCCTGAGTAACAATTCTGTGTCCCTCAGTAACAATTCTGTGTCCCTCAGTAACAATTCTGTGTCTGTCCCTGAGTAACAATTCTGTGTCCCTGAGTAACAATTCTCTGTGTCCCTCAGTAACAATTCTGTGTCCCTCAGTAACAATTCTGTGTCTGTCCCTGAGTAACAATTCTGTGTCCCTGAGTAACAATTCTGTGTCCCTCAGTAACAATTCTGTGTCCCTGAGTAACAATTCTGTGTCCCTGAGTAACAATTCTGTGTCCCTCAGTAACAATTCTGTGTCCCTCAGTAACAATTCTGTGTCTGTCCCTGAGTAACAATTCTGTGTCCCTCAGTAACAATTCTGTGTCCCTGAGTAACAATTCTGTGTCCCTCAGTAACAATTCTGTGTCCCTCAGTAACAATTCTGTGTCCCTGAGTAACAAATTCTGTGTCCCTGAGTAACAATTCTGTGTCCCTGAGTAACAATTCTGTGTCCCTCAGTAACAATTCTGTGTCCCTCAGTAACAATTCTGTGTCTGTCCCTGAGTAACAATTCTGTGTCCCTGAGTAACAATTCTGTGTCCCTGAGTAACAATTCTGTGTCCCTCAGTAACAATTCTGTGTCCCTCAGTAACAATTCTGTGTCTGTCCCTGAGTAACAATTCTGTGTCCCTGAGTAACAATTCTGTGTCTGTGTCCCTGAGTAACAATTCTGTGTCCCTCAGTAACAATTCTGTGTCCCTCAGTAACAATTCTGTGTCCCTCAGTAACAATTCTGTGTCTGTCCCTGAGTAACAATTCTGTGTCTGTCCCTGAGTAACAATTCTGTGTCCCTGAGTAACAATTCTGTGTCCCTGAGTAACAATTCTGTGTCCCTCAGTAACAATTCTGTGTCCCTCAGTAACAATTCTGTGTCTGTCCCTGAGTAACAATTCTGTGTCCCTCTCAGTAACAATTCTGTGTCCCTCAGTAACAATTCTGTGTCCCTGAGTAACAATTCTGTGTCCCTGAGTAACAATTCTGTGTCCCTCAGTAACAATTCTGTGTCCCTCAGTAACAATTCTGTGTCCCTGAGTAACAATTCTGTGTCCCTCAGTAACAATTCTGTGTCCCCTCAGTAACAATTCTGTGTCTGTGTCCCTGAGTAACAGTTCTGTGTCCCTGAGTAACAATTCTGTGTCCCTGAGTAACAATTCTGTGTCCCTCAGTAACAATTCTGTGTCCCTCAGTAACAATTCTGTGTCCCTCAGTAACAATTCTGTGTCTGTCCCTGAGTAACAATTCTGTGTCCCTGATTAACGATTCTGTGTCCCTGAGTAACGATTCTGTGTCCCTGATAACAATTCTGTGTCCCTGAGTAACAATTCTGTGTCCCTGAGTAACAATTCTGTGTCCCTGAGTAACAATTCTGTGTCTGTGTCCCTCAGTAACAATTCTGTGTCCCTCAGTAACAATTCTGTGTCTGTCCCTGAGTAACAATTCTGTGTCCCTGATTAACAATTCTGTGTCCCTGAGTAACGATTCTGTGTCCCTAAGTAACGATTCTGTGTCCCTAAGTAACGATTCTGTGGCCCTAAAGTCTCTCTGGCCCTAACTCTGTCCCTAATACAGACAGGTCTGTCTCTCTTGAATGACCGCAGGCTAATGAGAATTGTAAGATGGCCGCAATTTATAGCTCCACCATTACACAGTGCTGGCTGGCTGGCTGCTGATTGGCTAATGCGATCACATGTCATGAATGAATGCGTTATGGGTCAGCGCGCCTTGTATGCGCGCCTTCCCAGAGATCTCCGCTCCGTCGCCACACATGTCGCCGCCATTTTTTGGGAAAATTTGATTCGTGCATCCGAAGTTGGCTAATTTTCGGATTTGGGCGCGAATCGAATATTTCCCTATATTCGAAACGAATTCCACTTCGCCATGTTCCATTCGTTCATCTCTAGTTATAAGCCAAAGGAAAAACTGAAAAGATCTGAGATATGTGCATTGTGTATGTTGCTGTTCACATGTGTTTTGGAGGTACATTGGGGTGCCATTCACAATGAATGGCACCGCAGCTCATTGACACATGTATTGTGTATTGTTGCAATGTGATTATAGTGTGATAGGGCCTCAATCTTTTAGGGTATGTCTGATAGTGATTGGTGGCTGATGAGTTCCAATTCCAAAAAAGAACAAGTTGATACAGAAAACATAAAACAATGTTATTTTATTTATGGCCATATTAGGTTAATGATGTCATGAGCATCCCCAATCCCTTTGTGTACGTGTAGCTGTGGGGTGGGGAATGCCCTGGACACAGAGATGGTGTCGGTTTCCTTACAGTTCGGTCTGAACCCAACTTCTTCCCTAGTAGCAATCCAGGGAAAAGAAGTGTGGTTTTTGCAGGATTACCAGCTAGAAAATAAAAGAAAAAAGCTTGAAAATTAGAAAAATATGCAGCCACCACATCTAATTACTGGTGAGCTGCAATAAATCAAATTTTTCTTTTTGGGTTAAGATACGCTTTAATGATTCTTTATTGAATAAGGCCACCTGTGAAATATACTTCATTGCACTATTCTTTACTGTGCCTGTTAATCTAACAAAGAAAAAAACACAACATATTAAATCGCTGGAGGTTATTTTCTGATACTGAAGAGTACAAAATCTGGTGCAACTCCGCATAGAAACCAATCGGTGTCCAGGATTCATTGCCAAAGCTAAATTTAACAAGCTAAATTCAGAAGCTGATTGGCTGCCATGCACAGCTGCACTATATTCTGAGTGCTCCAGTTTTAGTAAATCGCCCCCATTGTTTTGACCGGCACTCAGTACCCTGAATTTTAGGTTTTGTTTTTTTAGCAGATTAATTTTCCTTATGAAACCTACCTGTTCTGTGTGTCCAATCTAAGCATTGATAGTGTGATCTCTGTAACTTACACCTGTGATGAGATAGTGATAACTTCAACCTCAGTTGGGGTCCACAGTCAGTGACTCAATCAGAATGATATCTTGCAGATCTTGTGAAGTTTAATCCATAAACTGAGAGAATCTTACAACAATAAACATTCGATAGGTTGAAAGAACATACTGTTTCTGCTTCTTGCCATGAGGCTGTTGCAATGCATCTCTGGGAAGGGGGGAGGGCTATCTATGCAACATTAGCTAATCTAAAGGAAAGGGAGGAGCAGAGACAAAACACTGAAAACATTTAAAGGCATATGACAGTCAATATGACAGTCATGTGAAAACATGACACTCCCCGTCAAAATCTATGATTTCTATTATAATAAACATTAGTTCAAGTCCAATATAATAATAAAGATTCTTTCCAGGAACATCTGCATGACAAGAGGGAAGGGAAGAACAAGGGAAAACAACGCAAACATTAAGCATAATGCAGACGTTGGTCTCAAAAGTCCAGGCTGAGACATGGAAATCCAACTTCAGAGGGGAAGACAGCACATGCATGATTCCTTCTTACCTCCCTTTAAATCAGGTTGATGACTTGTCTTCCTCTTTAGGCAAGAGAAGTACTAGTTCCTTTATATCTGAAGTACAGGTGTGCAGAACCTTCTTTCATGACTTTAACTTCTACCTTGCTTACCTTTCCATCGTTACTTGGCATAGTCTTTGTAATAAGACCCATGGGCCAATGGTTACGATGGGAATCTGTCTCCTTCAAAAGAACTACATCTCCCACTTGTAGATTGGGTTTGCTAGTTAGTTTGCCATTTATTATGACTTTGAAGGTTAGAAAGGTACTCCATCTTCCAGCGATTCCAAAACACATCAGCAAGATGTTGAACCCAAGATGCTTGTAAAATGTTAGGGTAATCAAGTTCCTCTGTGGGGAATAGTGGCTACCCAGATTTTTGGGTAAGAAGAGTGGCTGGATGTGAGCAACACTGGGAACTCTGGATCTGAGGACAAAGGGACCAATGGCCTTGCATTTATTATAGCAGACACTTCTGCAAGAAGAGTGACTAAGATTTCATGAGTGAATTGAGAAGTTTTCTGGTCCAGTAGCATAGAGTCCAGGATCTTTCTCGCAACTCCAATCATGCGTTCCCAAGAGCCTCCCATGTGAGAGGAATGAGGTGGGTTGAATTCCCATTTACACTTGTTGCCATTCAAGAAGTTTACTATTTTTTTCTGCTCCTGTAAAATTAGTCCCACAGTCAGATCTAAGTAACTTTACGGGTCCTCGTACAGAAACAAATCGTATGAAAGCATTAATGAAACAAGAGTCCATTGATTCTATCACTTCATGTGCACTGCATAAATGCTCAAGCAAATTAACAGCACAGTCCATCGCTTATTGTTAGCAACTCCGCCACAAGTTCTACATGTAACAACAGTCCAGGGGCCAAATATGTCCATGCCAACATTGGTAAATGGTGGTTCAGTGCTTAATCGGTCATGTCATCGGCTGGCAACTCTGCCATTTGTTGTTGTTGTTGTTGTTTCCCTCTTAGTTTTTGAACACTTAACGCATTTGTGGGGTATGGACAAGATACACCTTTTCATCCCAACGATAAAGAAACCTGCAGACCTTACTGCTCCCTCAGTAAAGTGACGACCTTGGTGCTGAACTTGCTCATCGGAAATGTCTAACTAACAGAGCAGTAATGTGATGACGTCCTGTAATAATGAGGGGATTTCTTTCAAGTTCAATGGACAAATGGGATCTTCCAATGCGACCACTGACTCGCAATAGCTTGTTGTGATCAATTATTGGAATTAATTTGTACAGAGAGCTATCCTTAGATAGGTTGAGTCTCTTTGATATGTTAGCAATCTCTTGTGTGAGTACACTTCATGTTGGACACATTGAATAATGACCTTTTCTGCTTGAAAGACTCCTCAATTGTGGGAGGGGTTTTGCAGATGTGCCATTTGTGGCACACCTCTTCAGTGCTAGAGCTGTTTGTAAACTGATGAGCAATGTGAACAAGACGTGCAATGGCTCGTACAACAGAGGACCACTTAGAAAAGCGGTCAAAACGGTGAGGACTCAGTCCTACCCTTGCTTTCATAGAGGTGTTGAGTGTGATGGTAACGGCTCTGATTTCCTTATCAGATTCCGGATGAACCAGTTCAAAGGTAGAATTTGTTGAATTTGAGATAAGTTTATCATTCAAGAGTAGTGGTGGATATAGCCAAGATGTGTCCAGGAATGCAGTGGTAGGTACTGCACGGCTGCCGCAGTCAGCAGGGTTGTTGAGGCTTAGTGGGAACATAGTGCCATTGTTCAGGCGTAGCTAACTTCCTTATGTGTTCCACTCTGTTGCCAACAGACACGTAGAACTGTCTTGTGCGATTGTGTATATATCCTAGCACTATTTTGCTGTCTGTATAAAAGTCAAAGGAGTCTATTTCAACATCTGTTTCAAGTTTTATAAGCTCAGCAATTTCTACAGCTAACACACAGCTGCACAAAGTTCAAGCCTTGGAATAGTATGTGTAGGTTTTGGTGTGAGCTTGGTCTTGCCCATGATAAAATCCTACACCCACTTTACCGCTGGGATCCGTAGCTCGAAGATAAGCCACCGCAACAATGGCTTCGTTGGAAGCATCTGAGAAGACATGAAATTTCTCTTCTGGTGGCGTTCTTTAAGGATGCTTGGGTGTAAGAGCGTGGTATCTGGAGTTGTTCTAATGCTTTTAGAGACTGTTTCCAGGATTCCCACCTTTGTTGTTTCTCTGTGGGTAAGGGGGTATCCCAGTCTGAGCTTTCAGAAGTAAGTTGTCTCAGCAGTATCTTACCCTGAATGGTGAGAGGTGTAATGAAACCTAAGGGATCATAAATGCTGTTTACTGTAGACAATACTCCTCGCTTTGTGAAGGGCTTGTCACAGGCTGATGCATGAAATGTGAATGTGTCTTGTTTAACATTCCAAAGCAATCCAAGACTGCGTTGTGTAACAGAAAAGTCAGATCCTAGTTGGAATTTCTTCACACTGACAGACAGCATGGTCATCAGATGGAAAGGCTATCATGACCTTGTCGCAGTTAGAGATGATTTTGTGAAGTCTGAGGTTTGCAGTGGCAAGCATGTTCTGGGTTCTGGTAAGAATCTCAATAGCTTCTTCTTCATTGGGCAGAGATTTGAGTCCATCATCTACATAGAAATTCCTTTTGACGAACTGTCTTGCATCAGATCCAAATTCTTTCTCACCCTCTTGAGCTGTTTTCCTCAGTCCACAAATTGCTACTGCAGGAGAAGGACTGTTACCGAAAACATGTACCTTCATTCGATAGTCTATGACTTTATCGTTGACATCATTATTGCGTGTACCATCAGAACCTGAGGAAGTTTCTGTAGTCTTCACGGACGATGAAACATTGGAACATCTGCTGAATGTCAGCCATAACAGCAATTGGCTCTTGTCTGAAGCGAAGTAAAACTCCTATGAGATTGTTGTTCAGATTAGACCCAGTGAGAAGATTGTCATTGAGGGGAGACGCCTTTATGACGAGCACTTGAGTCAAAGACCACTCTAATCTGGTCAGGCTTGCGAGGATGGTAGACACCAAAGCATGGTAGAGACCAACATTCTTCTCCTTCCATAAGAGGAGGTGCAGGCTCAGCATGATCTCTCTCAAACACCTTCTGCATAAAGTCCACAAAGTGCTGTTTTTATCTCAGGCTTCTGCTTCAAACTGCGATTTAAAGAAACAACCGTGATTCTGCGCGTACTCTGTTTGTTTGGTAGTCTCTTTCTTGGGGTATGAAATGGTAGAGGTGCTACCCAATAGTTGGAGCTCAAGTCTTGGTAGAACTCTTTACTCATGGTTTTCAAGAATTCTTTGTGTCTTCTATGGTAGCTGCTAACTCATTGTCTTTAGTGGTTACCTCGAACACTGTGTTGCCGATGTTGTTATCCCAGAAATTAAGAGCTTTTCTTATTGTCTTGTATGATGTGCTGTTGTGCACCTTTTTTAAAGTCTTTCTTTCATATATATTTATGTGGTCATTGTGCGGAAACCAAGTTGCTTGCCCATTTGACAGGACATGTGTTTTTAAAGGAAATGACTGAGTAGGACCTCCTGTCCTGTGTCTAGGCAGACATTGCCTATGATGACCCATCCTAGATCAAGACGCTGAACATATGGTGGCATTGTGTGGACCATTGATTTGATGATGAACTTTGTGCACCCTTAGGATGTCTTGACCAAGTAACAGCAGGATATCGGCACTTTCATCGAGGTATTTGGTTGGCTATGTGCCTTAAGTAAGAATGGTGGAAAGCAGCTTCAGGTGTAGGGATCTCCTCTTTAATGCTTGGGAATCTGGTTGCACTCAGTGATAGTGGGCAAAGATATTCCACATTGTCATTCAGAGGAGCAACTACAAGACCACTGGCTCTCCTACCTAAGACTTCTGTAGTACGGGATAAGTGCTTAGAGTATAAGGCAGAGTATCTCCAGTTTATGTTCAACAGTTCAAAAAACTGTGTTCTTGCAAGAGATTGTTACTCTGATCATCCAGAATAGTATACAGTCTTGTGGCCTTTTCAGGTTGACCTTTGGGGTATACACGGACCAAGCATATCTTTGCACAAGATTTTTCACAGAATCCTTCTCCGCAGACCTCTGTACATGTAGAGAACACTGGGGTGGTAGGTGCTGCTTGATCTGGGGGCTCCCCGCCTTGCTTTGCCTCAGGAGGATTGTTTGGGGCGAGGTAGAGTTGTGCGAATATTGATGAAGAGCTTGCACATGGTCCTCACTGGGCACACTCTATACATTTGATGATTGCTTTACAGTCCTTTGCAAAGTGTGCTGTGGAGGCACAGCATTTGTAGCAAACCCCAAAATTTCTTCAAAAGTTCCTTACGTTCTTGGAGGGTTTTCTTTCTGAAGCCGATACATTTCTTAAGTGGATGTGGTTTGTTATGTATTGGACACTGGCGATTTGGAGAATACAGTTGTGATGAGATAGTGATAACTTCAACCTCAGTTGGGGTCCACAGTCAGACACTCAATGAGAATGATATCTTGCAGCTCTTGTGAAGTTTATTCCATAAACTGAGAGAATTCTTACAAACACTAAACATTCGATAGGTCGAAAGAACATACTGTTTCTGCTCCATGACATGAGGTAGAGCTGCAATGCATTTCTGGGGAAGGAGCAGAGACAAAACACTGAAAACATTTAAAGGCATATGACAGTCAATATGACAGTCATGTGAAACACGACACTACCTTTTGGCTTTTGTAAATAAATGCATGTAAATTAAAAATACATACAGATGAGCCATACTGACTACAAAATGCACACATTTACAAACTTCTAAGATTAAGAAAAAAATTAAGGTTTGCCAGAAATTACATGTGTACCCTGAAGGCCCTAAATAGTAATGCTCGACTTCAAAACAGTCTCATCACTAAAATACAGTTAATGTTGAAGTACTAATAAAAACTTCAACTGGGTCTGTAGCTGTCTTTTCAAAGGTGTCTTTTTGCCCTGTAAGGGCACTATTATTCCCAATAAAATATGCTGTATGAGCAAGTAAGTTAATTTCAAATTTTGCAAAGTGAAGAAGGGACTGGGACAGTGAAGGATCAATTTAAACACAGTTGAAAAGCATTTAAACATGTAATTGATATATATTGAAACCAAGAATCTCTGGTTTTATGCAAATATTTGATAGAACTTTGGAACTTTTATCATAAAATGATGACCTGCTAGATCACGTAATGCTAACCTTTTTGCAGGTGTAGCTATGTAAAATATTTTTAAAAAGTGTCTGTGCTTGCTTTAAAATCCAGCAATACACTGTCTCAACTTGCTTGCACATGCTCAGTTGCTCTCTATCTTTCGGCCACATGTGATGAAAATGTAGAGGTCGATCTGCTTACAGCTTAAAGATTTACTGCTGCTCAGGGGCTGTGGGTTTCAGCATAATGGCAGCATCCAGCAAGAAAAAACAGTTAACAATACTTGGAGGCAATTTTACAGCACATGGAGTCACCACTAAATTTTGGGTAGCAGAACTATTTATGTGGAATGTATGTTTTGCTTGCTAAAGCAACATTATTTTCTTATCAAGTTGTTATGGTAAAGTTCTGCATTAATTGCAAAATCTTCACACAGAACATTCTACAGTTCTAAAGAAAGTAACTTTAGCTTTTGTATAGTCTTTAATTAGTTCCCTTTTTTTTTTTGTGATGAGACGACGAGATACTTTGAGGCCAATTACTTTATATGCCAAGGGTCCCACTCTGGTAGGGTGGGCCTCACTGCAAAATAGAATGGTGCTCTCGTTCTCCTTTATGATGATCAACCCGGGCCAAACTTTCCCCTAAGCAAACTAGGGGGGACTGTACCTAGGGGG
>CATNWA010011479.1:0-100000 GCA_951230385.1 Staurois parvus
TTAACCACTCCCCGGGCTCGCTAACACACACGTTATTATCACCTTTTTTTTTTTTGCTAAAATTTACTTAAAACCTCAAAAACCACAGTTTTCCCCTAAAGGCAGAGGCCCTGAAAATTTAAAATGGGGGCTGTTGCAATTTTTTATGCTCCACAATTTTTGCGCAGCTTTTTTTTAAAAATGAAAATTTCTCAGGGTAGATACGTCAAGGGAAATTTTAGTGCGAAACAAAAATAAAAAATACCCGGCGTTTTGGGTTGGAAAATAAACGCGTTTGCTGTGTGAGTAAGTAGATACCGAAATGTCAAAGTTTAAAATGGCGCGGGAATTTTTTTAAAATTTGGCGACAAACTTCGGGAACCTAAAGTCGTCCATAGGAAATTGTTTTTAAAAGGCTTTACAGGCACCCAGTTTTGGGTCAGTTTTTTTTTTTTTGGCCCCTGTTGGGGAAATAAGAACATTCCCTCCCATGTTTTGTGGCGAAAACTCAGGCGTGGTGCCGTCACCGTGACATCCCGGGAAAAAGGGGGCCAAAAATTTTGTGTCTAGGGCACAGGCAGCCAGGGGGGCTTTCACTTTGTTTTAACTCAATTTTAAATGTAAAAAAAAATTTTAAAAAAATTTTGCCTTTCCTTTTTTTTTTTTTTCCCCCCCATTTTTAAAATTTTTTTTTTTGTTTTTTTTTTTTTTTTTTTTTTTGCCCCTTTTTCCCCCCCCGTTTAAGGCCTTATTTTGGATGGAGTCAGGTACCCCCTTTTTGGGGACATAAAGCCCTGATCTGTTTGGGCCCGTAACAGCAGAGATTTGAAAGTTCAAAAAACCAGAAATGATCAATTCCCCACATTTCCCGGTGTCGAGCTTTCTTTCCCCTGACTGTCAGGGCCGGGGGGGGGGGGCACCCTTAAATGGCCGGCCTGAAAAGGCTTCTTCTCCCTTCCCCCCCGCTAATTTCGCTCCCTGAAAGGAAAAAACCCAATGGAAGAAAAATATTTAATAAAAAAATTTTATTTATTTAAAATGCCCTCCCAATATTAATCAATCATCATCTGACATGCAACCTCATCATCCAATTTCCATCATACCTTAATTAAGATATACAAAACCCCCAATACACCCCCCCATAATAACAAAATTATTTACACCCCCCTTATATATACCCCCCCCCCCCACTTCCCCACCCACCCCAACAATATAATTGTATAAACAATAATACCCCTACCCAACACCCCCCCCCCCCCCCCCCCCCCCCCCCCCCCCCCCCCACTCCCCCCCCCCCCCCCTTTTGCCCCAACCTTTAGTTTAATAAGACTGAATGATATCCATGCCCAGTTAGTTGAGAGCTGAGACAATTCTTATTAGAAAAAGCAGGCAACATCACATTACGAATGTCTTAGATGATAACATTTCGCTCAGTACCGTGGATGATAACATCTCCTTACTGAGGATGTGATAACATCTCTCTATCACTCAAGAGTTTGATCAAACATCACCTGTACCGATGAACTGTTTAGAACGTTCCCCCCCCCCCCCCCCCCCCCCCCCCCCCCCCCCCCGCCCCCCCCCCCCACTCACTCCCAATGACTCCACTATGTAACCTTAGAAGACCCCCTCGCCCCCCTCCTCCCACCCCTTCTAGCCCAGAACACCGCCCTCCCTCCAAAACTTGCTCCGATCCCGCGGTCCAGTCACTGTGTGCTCCCCCCCCGCCCAAGGCCCTATAGCAGCTTAAAAAAAAAAAAAAACTATGACCCAACTAGATGGGTTATTAATTCTGAATTAGATACAGGAGATCGACCAGCAGAAGACCGGACCATCCTAATCCCCTCCCCCCCATACTGGGCACGGCTCAGTACCCCACGCTAACGACATACAGACGGCCAACTTTCCCCCCGTGGTGATCTCGGTGCTAAGCACTCCTGTGAGCTCTCATCTACCAAATTCTCAGTACTAACCATGTAGGGTGGGTCAGAACCTAGTGTATTTAATGATAATATGCAGAGACCAACTGGGACTATAGGAACCGATAACGCTCCAGCGTCTCATCAGTTTAGACACACTAACGGACCCCCAAGGGCTCCCATCCCCCTCCTGGCAGGTCCAGGACGTGTCCCCCATGTGCTTACAAGCCCAAAGGACTGCATCTCCCGGGGGCGCCCAGAATATGTTGCTAGAGAGCATTAGGATGAGGCCCACCCCTCACTTTGGAGAGTAACAGTCATATGCGTCATTTAATTGATATCCAAGATATCGAAATCTGGGACCGAGTTTTTTATAGACAACACTAGGAAAGTGGAGGGTCGTGTGTTGGAGAGATCAGTGAATGCTCGTTTTGCATCCAACCGAACAAATAGTACTCGCTGCCGCTACAAGAGAGTAGTGAGGTTTCCAAGCAGGGCACCCCCCCCTCCTTGGGGAGCTACCTACCGCAAAGAGAGACCCTCCCCCCCATATCTGATCCATCCCGTCCTTTAATGACTGAATATAGGCTTCCTCCATCTCCCGTGAGACATGGACACGCAAAACCCACTCCTTCTCATTAAACCGCGTTCCATTCCCAAGGCATTGTATGTATTTATCAGACCCTAGGCTCCTTCGTACTTTTCCAACGTGACGGTACGCATCCGCGACACATGACCGCCCGACGCCCCAATGGAGGTTGGCTCGTAAGAACGCATATAGTGATGGTAAACTGGAGTTGTCTAAGCGCTCAGTATGTAGCCACAACCATGACCACATTACCCTTCTAGTTTATGCTGTTGACCTCAATAGCCCTCCCTGTCCTCCATCATCGCCTACCCGAGAGTCCCCTTGATGCCGAGCATCTCTTCGCAGCCTCAAATAGGAGTCCCCCTTGCCTATGGCAGATGACCCCCCCTGCCTCAGGGATCAGCCGGCTCCAGCCATACCTCAACATGATGTTGAGCCGCTCTTACTGCCTCGCTTCCCATACTATCGATCAAATCCCTAGCTCCTCATAGTTTTCCTGACATTAGAAAGGATATATTCACAAATGTCTAGATGATATGATAGAGACTAGCCCAGTATTGCATCCACCCTCCCCATGGCATCTCTTTGGGGCCACCGTAATTTTGCCTGTAGTACATTCCTCGCTGATCAGCCAATGCCTTGGTCTTTGGATGTTATCCCCTCATTTTTGTATCATCATGACAATGCAGGAACTCAAAATGATGCCAATTACAGGCCTGTAACTCCCACCCCTCTAGCGATCATCTGTAAAGTTATGTGGAGAACTTGCACCATTGTAGGGGGATAAATACTTTATGATGCCCAGCACTGTATATATATCTATGACGAATACGGAAAAATTGTAGCATTTCAAATACATGATCAAGAATATTATTTAGAGGAAGAATATTTTTTAAAATACAATTCAATTATGATTTTTCTTCCATATGGATCTGGGAGAGGGGGGCAGGGCCACAGGCAGCTGGGTGAATCGGATGTGGGCAGGGAGGACTGATCAGCACTAGTGGGGGGAAGGGGACAAAATTTTTGAACCGAACCCCTGTTATGCCCCACACCTCCCTCTGCTTTCTCCCCCCCCCCTTCCAGCAGGATGATTAGCTGCTGCAGAGAGACCAAATACGGGGATCGGTTCCAGTGTTTGCCCCTCTTGCCGCACCCATCACTCTCCTTGTTCGCCATGCATTTCGCCCTGCAGCTGCCCAGGCCCCCCTGTGTGCCCCCCTGTCCCCTGCAGTGCTGCCACCTTCCCTCGTCAACTTTCCCTCTCCTCCTCCCCCCATCCCACCAGCTGCTAGCACGCAATAGGATCCTTCAGGATGGAGAGTGAGGGGAAGGGATCCCGTACTGCAAATATGTCCCATTTACCAGCCCCTTCCTTTCCTGAATGAACACAAGGAGTTATCAGATCGATCACTCACTGTGTTCATTCATAACCGAAGCATAGTAAACTGTTATTTTTTTTAAGGGGGGCTGTCATGGCTGTATGGGGCCCTCGGGGTTTCTAACTCCAAGCTTCCCCCCCTGGCTAGCATCAAGGGGGAGTGGCAGCATTCGGCCACACTAATCATGAACAGGGAGCTCTGCAGAAAAGGAGCAGAATGATCAGAAGAAGACTCACACATTCTTGCTGCTCCTTTATTGTCCAATACACAGGCATGACAGATGCTGTGATGATTCTGCCGCTGTATTCCATCGAATGGATAAAACTGCCCCCCCCCCCCCCCCCCCCCCCCCCACCCCCCCCCCCCCCCCACCCCCCCCCCACACCCCCCCCCCCCCCCCCCCCCCCCCCAACCCCCCCACCCCCCCCTCCAGATGGAATAATACCCCCACCCCCCCCCACCCCCCCCCCCCCCGACTCTATCGTTCACCCCCCCTCCATATTAATAAGCCCCCCACTGGCCCCCCCCACTCCCCCACCCCCACAACACACCCCCCCCCACCCCCCCCCCCCCCCCCTTTTTTTGATTCTCAGGTTGCCCCTTCTCCCAAATCCACTCCCCCTGTCTCCCTATTTATTGCTATGCGACTTTTTTTTATGTCTCCCTGATTCCTTGACCAATACTGTCATCTGTCCTAGTGACCCCCCCTATCCCTTCCCCCCTGAGAGGAGAACCTCCCTCCCCATCCTCCCTGAAATCCCCCCCTCCCACCTTTCCCCCCCAATTTAACATGAAACCCCCCCACTTTTTATAATTTGTATTTAACATATAAATTTATATATATCAGGTGGGGGGTCGTAGTGGTCCTCTACATAAATGGTTAGTACATTGTGTTTGGAGTATATTGCACCCTTCCTGCATTGTAATGGGCAGTTATCGCTCCCTCCCCTCTCCCAGCGACCCCTATAAATTGTGCAATATGATGTATTTAAGGTACTGTTCTAAGGACAATATATGACGGGTAATTAAAAGGAAAATTGAAGTGACATTTTAGCAAAAATAATAATATAATTTGGGGCGGGAAAACCCCCCGGAATCAGGTTGGGACATTGGTGGTGTGGAGATAGGAGTGTACACCTAAATCTCCATGAGTGTAGTCCATAACTTGATTTACGATATGGGAAGGGGGGATATAGAATCCAGCCCCCTAAGTAGGTCAGTGGATGATTCTATGGTGGGTAGGGTTGGTAGATGGCAGGGAGCAAGAAGTCCAAGGGAGCTCAGTGGGGTGGGTGATTGTGAGAGTATCCAGAGATAAGATGGTCAGGGATCCCAGTGTTGATGATGGGGGGTGGTGATTAGAGATCCATGAGAAGAGTTCACAGGGATGCTCAGTATGTGGATGTGGGGTGGTAGAGTATCATGAGAAGAGGTCAAGGGGATGGTTTGTTGTGTTGGTGGAGGGTGTGTAGAATATCAAAGAGAAGAGGTCCAGTGGGCTTGCTTGATGGGTGTTGGACGGGGGTGGTAGAGTATAACATGAGATTAAGAGATCCAGGGGAATGGTCGCCGTGATAGGTGTGGGTTGGAGTATTGCACCCTTCCTGCATTGTAATGGCAGAGGAAGCTCAGCGATGGTGAGGGGTGCCGTGTAGCAGTATGTATTTATGGTCTCTGATGGACATTTATGACGGGTAAATGTAAAGAAAAATTGACGAAGTGACTTTTGAAAAATGCCCTCTTTGTGGTTGGGGAGGGAGAAACAGGCGGACAGTCCACATTTTATATGGTGGTGGGAGTAGGAGACAGTAGAGTGGTATCCATGGAGCATGGAGTCAGGGAGAGAAGTAGAGACGCTCCGGGGGGTATAGAATCCTGAGAAGAGGTCAGGGGATGCTCAGTGTTGGTGGGGGGTGGTAGATTATCATGAGAAGAAGGTCAAGGGATGCTCAGTGTTGGTGGGGGGTGGTAGAGTATCATGAGAAGAGGTCAAGGGATGCTTGGTGTTGATGGAGGGTGGTAGAGTATCCTGAGAAGAGGTCAAGGGATGCTTGGTGGTTGATGTGGGGGTGGTACAGTATCATGAGAAGAGGTCAAGGAATGGTCGGTGTTGGTGGGGGGTGGTAGAGTATCATGAGAAGAGGTCAAGGGCTGCCTCAGTGTTGGTGGGGGGTGGTAGAGTATCATGAGAAGAGGTCAGGGGATGCTCGGTGTTGGTGGGGGGGGGTGGTGGAGTATCATGAGAAGAGGTCAAGGGATGCCTCAGCGTTTGGTGGGGGGTGGTAGAGTAATCATGAGAAGAGGTCAGTGGGATGCTCGGTGTTGGTGGGGGTTGGTAGAGTATCATGAGAAGAGGTCGAGGGATGCTCAGTGTTGGTGGGGGGGTGGTAGTAGAGTATCATGAGAAGAGGTCAAGGGATGCTCGGTGTTGGTGTGTGGGGTGGTAGAGTATCATAAGAAGAGGTCAAGGGATGCTTGGTGTTGGTGGGGGTGGGTAGGGGTAGCGTATCATGAGAAGAGGTCAAGGGATTCACGGTGTTGGTGGGGGTGGTAGAGTATCATGATAAGAGGGTCAAGGGATGTTCGGTGTTGGTGGGGGGTGGTGGAGTATCATGAGAAGAGGTCAAAAGATGCTCGGTGTTGGTGTGGGGTGGTACAGTATCATGAGAAGAGGTCAAGGGATGCTTGGTGTTGGTGGGGGGTGGTTTAGAGTATCCTGAGAAGAGGTCAAGGGGGATGCTCGGTGTTGTTGGGGGGGTGGTAGAGTATCATGAGAGAGGAGGTCAAGGGATGTTTGGTGTTGGTGTGGGGGGGTGGTAGAGTATCATGAGAAGAGGTCAGGGGATGCTCGGTGTTGGTGGGGATTTGGTAGAGTATTATGAGAAGAGGTCAAGGGATGCTTGGTGTTGCTGGGGGGGTGGTAGAGTATCATGAGAAGAGGTCAAGGGATGCTCGGTGTTGCTGTGGGGTGGTGGAGTATCATGAGATTTGGGGGGTTGTGTCAGGAGTGGAGGCTGATTCGGGTAATTGTATCAGGAGGGGAAGCTGATTTGGGGGTCATGTCGGGACTGGAAGCTGATTTGGGGAGGGGCTATGTCAGGAGTGGAGGCCTGATATGGGGGGTTGTGTCAGGAGTGGAGGCTGATTGGGGGGGGGGGGTTTGTGTCAGGAGTGGAGGCTGATTTTGGGGGTTTGTGTCAGGAGTGGAGGCTGATTATGGGGTGGGGGGGGGTTGTGTCCAGGAGTGGAGGCTGATTTGGGGGTTGTGTCGGAGTTGGAGGCTGATTTGGGGGGGGGGGGGGTGGTCAGGAGTGGGAGCTGATATTGGGGGTGTGTCAGGAGTGGAGGCTGATTTGGTCGGGGGGGCAGGGGGGACCTTTTGTGTCAGGAGTGGAGGCTGATTTGGGGGTTGTGTCAGGTGTGGAGGCTGATTTGGGGGGGGGGGGGCTGCTGTGTCAGGAGTGGAGGCTTTATCTTTTTTATGGTTGGTGGAGGAGTTGTAAGGCTGTTGATTTTCCCACCTTTCTCTCCTGTGTTTCCTATTTCCCAATGCAAGGGTTAAAATTCAGTTTTGCATCTCAGCGCTGACACATTCACACCTTTTAGTGCTTATAAACCTTCCAGACTGCCGCCCATTATGGTGATAAAATAAACCTACAATGCCATATTGTATAATAAATCCAACAGTTAAGGAGGGGAAGACCATCAAAGTGCAGCTGCTGCGCCCATCAATAGGACGATATATCTGGGACTAGACAGAGTCGTAACGGACTGACTGTAATGGTGTCCTTACATAGTTCCATAGTTAGTCTGGCTGACAAAAAGACAAACGTTCATTCAGTTCAACCATAAAAAAAGTTATACTCCTACACCCACAGTGGATCCAGAGGAAGGCAAAAAACCCAGCAAAGCACAATCCAATCTCCTCCTGCAGGGGAAAAAAATCCCTCCCTGACCCCCCCCGAGAGGCAATCGGATATTCCCGGGATCACCTTTCCCTATAAATGTTATATCCAGTTATATTCTGTGTATCCAAGAAAGAATCCAGGACTTTCCTACAGCAATCCACTGAGCTGGCCACACCCAACTCTGGAGGGAGTCTATTCCACATTCTCACAGCTCTCACTGTGACAACAGAAAGCAAAAAAGGAATCCAACGCATTTCGGGGGCCACAGTCACCTTCTTCAGGGCTTAAACAAAGTTTCCTATAGGACTCTACAGAGAGAATTCTCAGCGTACATTTTGTGGGATTTTTTAAGGCAACCTTGAAATATATACAGAGAAAACAATTGTTAAAAAGATCAACATTTTATTTGAACAAATTTCTTTTGTCTGACACATTAATGTTACATAGTTAGTCTGGCTGAAAAAAAGACAAAAGTCCATCCAGTTCAACCATTAAAAAAAAAAATAAAAAGTTATAATCCTTCACCCACAGTTGATCCAGAGGAAGGCAAAAAAAAAAAAACCATGATCCAATTTGCTCCTACAGGGGAACAAATTCCTTCCTGATACCTCCAGCAAAGGCTGTTTCTAATTTAAATATTGATTTGTACTTGGAAACCCCTCCCCCTGTACCTGTTTTGCGTTTTGGAGTTCCCCGCACCCTCATCCCGCTCTCCTGTTTCAGCACTGCAATGAATCCACAACAATCCCCCAGACTGAGCCTGTGTTCTTCTAAAACGAATATATCAGGTATCAGTGGAACAATGCCCCTTACATTTGGTTGTTGGTGGGAACAATACACCCCTTGCAGTGGTGGTCAGAATGCCACACTTTCAGACAGTAAAAAATACCATTGGTGTCATGCCACTGGCTCTACCACGTAGTGAGGGCCCCAAAATTCCATCAGTTAGGAGGTTAATCAACCGCAACTCAAGGAACCCCTAGAAACCTCTGGAGGAACTCTGGGGTTCTACGGAACCCTGGTTGAGAATGGCTGTCCTAAGATGTCAATACAAATGCTGGGGCGTCTTCCTGACATTTATTAGAACTGAAGATGTGGAAAGCTATGACATGTCTTTAACATTATAGAACACGTGGAGCTGAATGTGACCAACTACTACTAGATATACCATGACCTGGGTGAATGAGAAACCTTCATAGACTTACCTGCAACAGTCCTGCTGCTCTTGACTAGCCTAGGTGACCACAAATCTATGTCTTTGTACTATTGGCTATCTCATATAGTCTGGCACTGGTTTAGGTTCCAGGGACTGGAAATACGGAATACCTATTCTGAAGTATATATCAGGCATCGGTGGGAAAAATGCCCCTTACAATGGTTTCCAGTGAAAAAAAATGCCCTATATATTGGCTGTTAGCAGGAAAAATGCCAACACCTCCCCCCTTATAGTGGTGGTCAGAACGCCACCAAAGTCAAGTTGAATGTGACCAACTACTACTAGATATACCATGACCTGGGTGAATGAGAACCCTTCAAAGACGTATTTGCAGCAGTCCTGCCGCACTTTGGCTAGCCTTTTTTTTATGGCTGAACTAGATGGACTTTGTCTTTTCAGCCGGACTAAATCCGATGGACTGGAAATACGGAATACATATTCTAAAGTATATATCAGGCATCAGTGAGAAAAATTCCCCTTAGAGTTTGTTGCCAGTGAAAAAAAATGCCCTATATATTGGCTGTCAGTAGGAAAGATGCCAACAACCCCCCCCCCCCCTTACAGTGGTGGTCAGAACGCCACCAAAGTCAAGATAAATGTGACCAAACTACTACTAGATATTCCATGACCTGGGTGAATGAGAACCTTCATAGACTTATCTGCAACAGTCCTGCTGCTCTTGACTAGCCTAGGTGACCACAAATCTATGTCTTTGTACTATTGGCTATCTCAAATAGTCTGGCACTGGTGAAGGTTCCAGGGACTGGAAATACGGAATACCTATTCCGAAGTATTTATCAGGCATCGGTGGGAAAAATGCCCCTTACAATGGTTTCCAGTGAAAAAAATGCCCTATATATTGGCTGTTAGCAGGAAAAATGTGAACACCTCCCCCCTTATAGTGGTGGTCAGAACACCACCAAAGTCAAGTTGAATGTGACCAACTACTACTAGATATACCATGACCTGGGTGAATGAGAACGTCAAAGACTTACCTGCAACAGTCCTGCTGCTCTTGACTAGCCTAGGTGACCACAAATCTATGTCTTTGTACTATTGGCTATCTCAAATAGTCTGGCACTGGTGAAGGGTTCCAGGGACTGGAAACACGGAATACCTATTCCGAAGTATATATCAGGCACTGGTGGGAAAAAATGCCCCTTACAATGGTTTCCAGTGAAAAAAATTGCCATATATATTGGCTGTTAGCAGGAAAAATGCCAACACCCCCCCTCCCCCCTTATAGTGGTGGTCAGAACACCACCAAAGTCAAGTTGAATATCACCAATTACTACTAGATATACCATGACCGGGTGAATGAGAACCTTCATAGACTTACCTGCAACAGTCCTGCCGCTCTTGACTAGTCTAGGTGACCCACAAATCTATGTCTTTGTACTAATGGCTATCTCAAATAGTCTGGCACTGGTGAAGGTTCCAGGGACTGGAAATACGGAATACCTATTCCAAAGTATATATCAGGCATCGGTGGGAAAGATGCCACTTACAATGGTTTCCAGTGGGAAAAAAATGCACGATATATGGCTGTCAGCGTGGCGGGACTTGACCAGGGAAACTCGGGGCACTGCAGTAGGGGCCCCATGAGATGCCCTGGTACCTTTATCAATAGGCTTTTTTGAGTTTGGGCAAGGACACAGGGGCCCCATGATCCCCTATTGCCCGGGGGCCCCATGAGTTGTCAGTCCACCCCTGGCTGTCAGTAGGAAAAATGACCCTCCCTTACAGAGGTGGTCAGAATCCCACCAAAGTCAAGTTGAATGTGACCAACTACTACTAGATATCCCATGACCTGGGTGAATGAGAACCTTCAAGGAAGTATTTGCAGCAGTCCTGCCGCTCTTGACTAGCCAAGGTGACCACATAACAAGTCTTTGTACTATTGGCTATCTCATATATAGTCTGGCAGGTTCCACGGGACTGAAAATACGGAATACATATTCTGAAGTATATATCCATCAGTGGGAAAGATGCCCTTACGTGATTTCCCAGTGGAAAAAAATGCCCTATATATTGGCTGTGTTAGTAGGAAAAATGACCTTACAGAGGTGGTCAGAATCCCACCAAAGTCAAGTTTGAATGTGACCAACTACTACTAGATATCCCATGACCTGGGTGAATGAGAACCTTCAAGGACGTATTTTGCAGCAGTCCTGCTGCTCTTGACTAGCCAAGGTGACCACGTATCAATGTCTTTGTACTATCGGCTAACTGAAAAAGCCTGGCACTTGCTGAGGTCCCGGGATTGGAAATTTGGAACTCATTCTCTGAAGTATGTTTATGAAAAGAGAGAATAGATGAGTCTTTGTATCAGGGAGGAAGACACTAGAAGGCCAATCATTGGACCGCTTAGATTAGCCGCCTTCCATCCGAATATCCACATTACTATGCGCTGGTACAACATGTTGGACGGCAGCTGGAATTTCCAGAAGGTCTGGCATCCTCCATGGAGATTCTTTCAAACACAAAATACTAATGGCTGAAATATTAATAAATCAGTTGAGTTGTTAATTGCTTACACTTTACATACTAAGAGGGATCCATTTCTAGTTTCGAACCCTTTAGATGCCAGAGGGTCTAGCCACTCATTGATCTAAGGCTGGGAGGTAGATTATCTCTCGATAATGCGCCATAATGTGTCTGTAATGTGCCTCCAGGGCACGTTTGAATGCTGTGAGCTGGAGGAATAAATAGTGTTTTATTTCATTCAATTCTTTTTTTTTTCTCCTCTGGAGCGTGCACCTGCCAAAATGCCAACAGATTGAGTATGTTTTAAATAGCCGTGTAACAGGTGCCTTTTTAGTGAGTTCTGCTGCTGAGCAGGAGGTTCATAAAACACTCAGGGATAAAGAATACTCATTAATAACTTTTTTTTTGTTTCTTTTTTTTTTTTCGCCGTTCTCACAAATGATACAAACACACACTTTTTTTTTGCAAGAAATAAATAGCTTTTCCATTGCAGAAAATAATGATCCTGTAATGTATGTGACCAGTTTATCTCCCCTTGGCGTGAGCCGATTGAGTCAGTACAACTTTGTCAGCAATGCGTAAGAAGCTGCATTCTGTATGTGGACACGGATTTCACTGCATCGGATGATACAACTGTGCTGAAATAAACAAAATGAAACAAAATAATGAACAGGACTGGACAATGCAAAACTCAATTTAAAAAGAAAAGTTTGTGTGTGTGTGTGGGGGGGGGGGGGGGGGGGGGGGGGGGGTTCTCAGTACCACTTAGCACATAGAAAGTAAAGACTTTATTGATGGGAACTCCAGTTTTCGTAATGTTTTTAGAGATATATACAGCTCTGAGGAAGGGGGTTCAGCTCCCGAAACGCGTCAGCTTAATCCGCACATTAGACACAGCGATTTGTGACTGTTGTGTGGACCTCACACACTGTTTTTATCATTGGTTGGTGAGTAATATATAGCTACTTGTCTAATTTATTAACCCCTCCCCCTTAGGATTTACCCCCCTTAATGACCACGCCTCTTTTTGCTACTCGGCGCTGCACTAATTCAACTGATAATTGCGCGGTCATGCAATGCTGCAAACGAAATTTACGTCCTTTTTTCACACAAATAAGCTTTCTTTTGGTGGTATTTGATCACCTGTGCACTTTTTATTTTTCACACGCTATAAAACAAAAAAAACGCCAAAAATTTTGAAGAAAAACAATAATTTTTTACTTTCAGCTATAAAACATATATAAGTAAACTCAAAGTTGGTTATAAATTTAGGCCAAAATGTATTCTGCTCCATGTTTTTGGTAAAAAAAAAATCCCAATGCGTGTATATTGATTGCTTTGTGTGAAGTTATAGCGTCTACAAACTATGGGAGAGATACTGCAATTTACACCATTTTTCTGCTATACAGCGCTGCGGCGCTAGTTTAATGGACAATTGCGCGGTCATGCAATACGGTACATAAATGAAATTTACATCCTTTTTTTTCCCCAAAAATTGAGCTTTCTTTTGGTGGTATTTGATTGCCTGTGCGGTTTTTATTTTTTGCGCTATAAAAAAAAAAAGCCTGACAATTTTGAGAAAAAAAAACAATATTTTGGACTTTTTGCTATAAAACATGTCCAGTAAAAAAAATGCAAAAATCAAATTTAGTCATAATTTCTGCCAAAATGCATTCTGCGACATGTCTTTGGTAAAAAAAAAAAACACCTCAATACGTGTAAATTAATTGGTTTACGTGAAAGTTATAGCGCTTACAAATGGCGGGAAAGATACTGGGATTTTTAGGGTTTTTTCTATACTAATAATGGCGGCGATCAGCGAATTATGGCGGCGATCAGGGACTTATGGCGGGACTGCGGCGGACATTCTGACATTGGGGGGTACTGACTTGGGGTCACTGACATCCCCAAAAACACTAATACAGTGATCAGTGCAAAAAAAAAAAAAAAAAAAACTGACACTGTACTAATGGCACTGGGGAGGAAGGGGTTAACTTTATTTAGCAGGGAAGGGTTATAGGAGTGAGGGGAGTGTTTTACTAGGGGGCGGGGTGTGTACTGGGTGGGGGTGTGTGCTGGGTGGGGGTGTGTACTGGGCGGGACAAGGCTGATCGAGAAAGTGAAACTGTTCTGTCTCAATCAGCTCATCCTCGAGCTGACAGGGAAGTGACAGACAGCACAGCTACTGCAGCTGTGCTCTCTGTCACTGTTTGCCGCCGATCACCGGAACATAGCCACTAAGGAGCGGCTGTGACCCGGCAACTGACATCTGCGGCGGGTGATCCTCAGGACAAATAGGGCAGCGGCTCGCGCGTGCGCCCCTATTTGTTTACAAAACACACGTTTTAAAACGTGGTTTTGCTGTGAGTGCCGCCCTGCCACCGTATATGTACAGTGGCTGGGCGGCATGCGGTTAAACACGTGGTATACCACGGTAATGCACGATGAGAGTGCGCCCTTGTTTGTTTTTTCTTTTCGATATATACATGACTAAGGTATTGCAGATATTACAGCTTCACCTTTTAATACCCCAACCTACTCTTGTGACCTCCCCAAACAACAGACGACGCTGACCCGCTTTGGAGTTGTGTCCTGGCCTGCCTTCTGCCTTGTAGCCTCCCTAGCGGTCTGATGATGTCAGTATTTCTGTGCTCAAAGTGGTACATTTTTTTGCATGGAAATATGTTGTTTTTTTATTGTAGGCTGTAATTTTTAGGTATAACTCCCTGAAATCTGTCCGAACAAGAGTCTAGTAAACATCCGTAAGGGTGGACTGACCATTTGGAAACTCGGGCACTTCCCGAGGGCCCGGGGTCAGTAAGGGGCCCCATGAGATGCCCCTGGTACCTTTTTCATAGGCTCTTTTGAGTTTGGGCAAGGACACAGGGGCCCCATGATCCCCTATTGCCCGGGGGCCCCATCAGTTGTCAGTCCGCCCCTGACACCAGGTATGTTAAAATTTGAAACACAAAATCATAACTTTATAATTTAATAATCATAAAAAATTAATAATATAATAATAATAAATGTAATTCAATAATATCATCAAACCAAAAACACTGAAATGTGAAATATAGCGCCAAGTTCGCCCATCGCTGAGCTCAGTCGCAGAATCGTTTTCAGTGTCTGATGAGGAATTTCCCCCACCAATCATTATCACTCAATTCTGCAAGTGGTTCTGATTTACTATCGCTGTTCTCTAGCTGGTCTAAAACCACATCTGACCTAAAGGGACGCTTTTTGGACGCCATGGACGTTTCTCAGTTTCCAGGCAGAAAGAACAGTAAAAATGCAGGCAGGGCGCCGGACAAAGCACTCGGGACACAATGTATGTGAAATGGGTTGATACAGGAATGTTATACGATGTGATTTTATTGTATTCAGTGAATGTCACTTTGATAATTTTCAAATTCCCCGCCAGTTCCATCCCCCGTACGTCCCGACGTCGCAGGGAACGGAACCGGAAGACAGATGCTGGCATCGGCCGGAGGACATTACCGCGGACACTGCAGGAGGGACATCGCGGTGAGCGCAGGACAAGGTAAGTGCAGAAGAGATCCCGGAGCAACGTTGCAGTGTATTCCCGAGTGTAGCTGGGGGGGGGGTCACCGCTTGTGGTGCTGAAACTTTACCCCGAGCTACACTCGGGAATACCGCCAGGGAGGTAATCAAGCACCACAGTGTCCTGGCCTCTGGCTCTTATCTGGTGGTCCATAGTCATCTGTGTCCTGCATCCAAAGGTTGGTGCTGTCCACTACATTGGCCCTCGTGCCGCTCCATATCCTCACATTCCCTATCACCAATTACCAGGGGTGCTGGACAAGAGGTAAAAGAGGAGCTTCCTCACCAGCTTGACCTCCACCAGGTATGTGACACCCATTTACAATCCCCCTGTCCAATGGCACTACGTCAGTGGCCAGTATGGATGGTCCCTTTGTAGAGGTTGACATGTTGCCTCGCATTATGTAGAGGTATGGTCTCATTGGTGTTCATTTAATGATTGTAACTTCCAGCAGATGATTATCTGTACGGTCCTGATGACGCCTGTGATATATTTTACCCCACCAAGCCACGAGTCCAGGAGGTGTCTCCATTCCTGCAGTAGATTGTAGACCAATTCCCATCCCGTCACTCCATTGACTGAACACACCGCAGCCTCCGTTTCCCTGTTTGCGCTGCAATTTGATGCTGAAATTGAAGTCATTTCTGTGTAATGAGATGTTAGAGGATTATCGGCGGTGTCAGAGCCAGCTGACTTCAAGCTCATTCAGCGAGTGTAATGACTAAGGCTGTAAGCACTGGTAAATCCACCATTAACTAGATCAAGGAAATCAATCTCTGTTTAATGACAGTGCCCCTTGGCAGACACATATGTCTCTTCCATCTTCCTCCGGATCGTACATTTTTTTTGTTTTGTTTTTTTGTATTTGGTCTCATCGAGAGGAACGTTTCACTTCGAGATGATGAGGTTGGTGGGAGCTCAGCGCCATTTTCACATTAAATTCCAAACACATTTTGCCTTTTCAACCGTACCTGTGTTCCCTCGAAGGTCTGCTGTATCCCATGGACAAGTCTCCACCACCCCAACCAATCTTCATGCTAGAGTGAAATGAGGTCTGAGCTCTCATAAAACCGCCAACGCTAGTCAGTATGGGAAGGTTTTAGTCACAAAATAAAAAAATCGGTGTCAGCTATAACGTATGTACAGTGGGGATGAAAAGTTTGGGCACCCCATCTAAAAATTTGTATTAATGTGCATAAAGAAGCCAAGGAAAGATGGAAAAATCTCCAAAAGGCATCAAATTACAGATTAGACATTCTTATAATATGTCAACAAAAGTTAGATTTTATTTCCATCATTTACACTTTCAAAATAACAGAAAACAAAAAAAATGGCGTCTGCAAACGTTTGGGCCCCCTGCAGAATTTATAGCATGCACTGCCCCCTTTGCCAAGCTGAGACCTGCCAGTGTCATGGATTGTTCTCAATCATCGTCTGGGAAGACCAGGTGATGTCAATCTCAAAGGTTTTAAATGCCCCGACTCATCTGACCTTGCCCCAACAATCAGCACCATGGGTTCTTCTAAGCAGTTGTCTAGAAAACTGAAACTGAAAATAGTTGATGCTCACAAAGCTGGAGAAGGCTATAAGAAGATAGCAAAGTGTTTTCAGATGTCAATATCCTCTGTTCGGAATGTAATTAAGAAATGGCAGTCATCAGGAACAGTGGAAGTTAAAGCAAGATCTGGAAGACCAAGAAAAATATCAGACAGAACAGCTCGCAGGATTGTGAGAAAAAAACAATTCAAAACCCACGTTTGACGGCACGATCCCTCCAGAAAGATCTGGCAGACACTGGAGTTGTGGTCACTATTCCACTATAAAGAGATACTTGTACAAATATGGTCTTCATGGAAGAGTCATCAGAAGAAAACCTCTTCTACGTCCTCACCACAAAAATCATCGTTTGAACTTTGCAAATGAACATATAGACAAGCCTGATGCATTTTGGAAACAAGTTCTGTGGACCGATGAGGTTAAAATTGAACTTTTTGGCCGGAATGAGCAAAGGTACGTTTGGAGAAGAAGGGGCACAGAATTTAATGAAAAGAACCTCTGTCCAACTGTGAAGCATGGGGTTGGATCAATCATGCTTTGGGGTTGTGTTGCAGCCAGTGGCACAGGGAACATCTCACCAGTAGAAGGAAAAATGGATTCAATAAAATTTCAGCAAATTTTGGATGGTAACTTGATGCCATCTGTGAAAAAGCTGAAGTTAAAGAGAGGATGGCTTCTACAAATGGATAATGATCCTAAACACACCTCGAAATCCACGGGGGATTACATCAAGAGGCGTAAACTGAAGGTTTTGCCATGGCCTTCACAATCTCCTGACCTCAACATCATTGAAAATCTATGGATAGACCTTAAAAGAGCCGTGCGTGACAGACAGCCCAGAAATCTCAAAGAACTGGAAGACTTTTGTAAGGAAGAATGGGCAAAGATACCTCAAACAAGAATTGAAAGACTCTTGGCTGGCTACAAAAAGCGTTTACAAGCTGTGATACTTGCCAAAGGGGGCAGTACAAGATATTAACTCTGCAGGGGGCCCAAACTTTTGCAGACGCCATTTTTTTGTTTTCTGTTATTTTGAAAGTGTAAATGATGGAAATAAAATCTAACTTTTGTTGACATATTATAAGAATGTCTAATCTGTAATTTGATGCCTTTTGGAGATTTTTCCATCTTTCCTCGGCTTCTTTATGCACATTAATACAAATTTTTAGCTGGGGTGCCCAAACTTTCGATCCCCACTGTAGATGTGCAGAAGCTACTGATCGGATTCATTATAACCATAGCCAGATCTGTACAGATCTCACCCACCCACCTGACCTGGAGTCAAAAGACTCATAAGCAGGGGTGTATTTACCACAAGGCAAACAAGGCATTTGCGTAGGGCGGCCTTTTTCAGGGGGGGCAGCACTGCCCCTTGAAGAAAGGATGGAAGAAGGGACACACGCGGCATGGGGACCTGGTGGGTTCCGAGAGAGGCTGTGGGTTTTATGACGGTGTATGCACAACCCGACTCTCGTTCCTGGGGATGTCCAGAGCTGTGAAGGTGAGGGTCTTTCTCTCTCTCGCCATGGGGGATGGCGTATGGGGGGCAGTGGTAGTGGAAGGCTCGGGTGGAGGGCAGGGGTATTTTTGGTCAATGTCAAGGTCTTTCTGTGGGAGGGGGGGGCGCCAATTTTTGTGTTGCCTAGGGCAGCACAAAACCTAATACACTACTGCTCATAAGGTCCAAACCTGTCACTGCCACTGTCCATGCCAAAGCTGTCCATACTTCGGTCATAGCTCCCATGACCATGTTCACGGACTGCACCACCAGCCAATCCCCAAGCTTTTCTGCCAGTCACTCCGCAGTGTTTTAAAAAAAAAAGGTTTATCAATCGATATCCGAGCGTACCGACGTAATTCCCGCTAAGCCGAGAGGCCTTTCCGATGGGCAAGGATCCGGACTTTCAGGGTTGTGTCAAAACGGGATCACTCCTTTCAATGACTCTGAAGAAACTGTCGTCCGCTCCAGGATGTGGATTTCTCCCCCCCCCCCTCTCAGGTGCAGGAGCAGGTTCTCTTGTGGTCGTGAGACACCAAACATCCAACACATAGATCCTCCACCACAAGGGAAGAGAGAAATGCCAAGAGGAGTCTATTCAAAGAAAGGGGATGAAGTCGCAAAGTCCACCTGGTGCAATAGCCACCCTAACGCGTTTCACTCCACACCATGAGAGTTCCAGGAATTCAGTTCCTTTGTGTGAAGGCACTCTATGAGAGAAGTCCAACGAGGTGCATGGCAACTCCTACATCTATCTGTAGACATGGGAGAAATTGTAGTTTCTGATGCGTTCCATAATTGTGTCATATTCATTATGTTGAACCTATTCATTTTCTGAACTAATTTTCGTTGGTCCAGGTGAAAAAAAAATGCATTTTTTTTTTTTCGGAAGATTGTCATATATTGGTTTTTGGATTCTATATTTTGGGTGGATTTGTTATTCATATATATCGAAACTCTTCTCAAGGGTCCCATATTTGATCCATTCGCTATCCATAGTTCCATAGTTAGTCTGGCTGAAAAAAGACAAAAGTCCATCCAGTTCAACCATTAAAAAAAGTTATAATCCTCCACCCACAGTGGATCCAGAGGAAGGCAAAAATACCAGCAAAGCACGATCCAATCTCCTCCTGCAGAGGAAAACATTCCTTCCTGACCCCCCGAGAGATCCGAATTATCAAGCAAATCTGAACACTGAATTAATTTCCCCCACAGACTGCTATCGCATCGTGACGTCATCGCCAATGAAATGAATACATTTGTTAATTTCGTTACAACTTTTTTCAGATTCGTTGACATTTGTTGCTGTGTCCATTCGGAGATTCGGACAATTAACCTAGAGGAAGTTTTTTCCACTACACAAACGGTGTTGGATGATAATTTAGAACATTCGGAGATTTGGATACATCTGAATCACCGAAAATCAAATTTTCGTCCAAAAATTGGTTTGTTACGAAATGAAACACACACGTCTACTTATCTCTAATATTTACATCTGATAAGGTCATGGCTCTGCTGAGGATACACTCCGGGCTGTGAGGGGAGAGAAGCACACAGAGCAGCTCTCCCGCCCCGCCCCTTTGATGCCTATTCACAGAAGCCTTTGTATTTTGTGAATGAGTTCACAAAGTACAAAGGCTTTTGTGACTGGGCAGGAGGAGGGGAGGGGCGGGCATAGCAGATGAAGCTGATTTCTGGAAACTTACCTGTTCATTGAGGGGAGTGTGTATGGGGAAGGGGGGGGGGGGGGTGTTACAGAGGCAAAGTAGCCAATTAGCTCTTTCATCTGAATACTTTAAGAGGAACTAAATTCTAGAAAGTGTGCCCCCAAAAAAAATGCAGACTGAGGGCAAAGGACTAGTCACCATATAGTTTCCTTCCCCTATGACTTGATCCGCACTGTGTTTCTGTGGGGAGGCAGCCATCCTAGGCCAAAATGATGTCATACATCCCAGGAATCTTCAGAAGGGGAGGAGGGGCTTTCTCAGCTAAGCACACCCTCCTGCCTGCATACCTGAGCTAAGGGCAGATGGATACCAGGAATTCAATGCTACATGAATCATCTGCCCTTACCCAAGGGGGTCGCGGCTAGAAATGATAGGGGGGGTTTTCAGAGTGCTTTCTCAGCAAAATAAAGCATGGAGACATGGATGGATGGAGACATGGATAGATGGAGACATGGATGGATGGAGACATGGATGGATGGATAGATGGATGGAGACATGGATGGATGAATGAATGGATGGATGGAGACATGGATGGATGGATGGAGACATGGATGGATGGATGGAGACATGGATGGATGGAGACATGGATGGATGGAGACATGGATGGATGGATGGAAGGGGAGTGAAATGATGAATGAATGGAGGAGTGGAATGATGGATGGATGGAGACATGGATGGATGGATGGGGGAGTTTGCTTTGAATGTTAAAAATGAAAGCTCGGATCCAGTTTACATCCCAGACCTCATATTATGTTTTCCCCATCAGGACTGTGTGTTGGGTTTTCGGCACGTGGCGCTTTCAGTGCTTCCAGTACTTGGCGGAGTTTCTCAGTGCCAGATCTCAGTGCCGGATTTCAGTGTCGGATCTCAATGTTGGATCTCAGCGCCGGATCTCAGTGCCGGATCTCAATTACGGATCTCAGTGCCGGATCTCAGTGCCGGATCTCAGTGTCGGATCTCAGTACTGGATCTCAGCGCCGGATCTCAGTGCCGGATCTCAATTACGGATCTCAGTACTGGATCTCAGTGCCGGATCTCAGTGCCGGATCTCAGTGTCGGTTCTCAGCGCCGGATCTCAATGCCGGATCTCAGTGCCGGATCTCAGTACCAGATCTCAGTGCCGGATTTCAATGTCAGATCTCAGTGCCGGATCTCAGCGCCGGATCTCAATGTTGGATCTCAGCGCCGGATCTCAATGTCGGATCTCAGTGCCGGATCTCAGTGCCAAATCTCAATGCCGGATCTCAGTGCCGGATCTCAGTGCCGGATTTCAGTGTCGGATCTCAATGCCGGATCTCCGTACTGGATCTCAGTGCCGGATCTCAGCGCCCGGATCTCAATGTCGGATCTCAATATTGGATCTCAGTGCCGGATCTCAGTGCCGGATCACAATGTCGGATCTCAGTGCCGGATCACAATGTCGGATCGCAGTGCCGGATCACAGTGCCGGATCTCAATGTTGGATCTCAATGCCGGATCTCCGTACTGGATCTCAGTGCCGGATCTCAGCGCCCGGATCTCAATGTCGGATCTCAATATTGGATCTCAGTGCCGGATCTCAGTGCCGGATCACAATGTCGGATCTCAGTGCCGGATCACAATGTCGGATCGCAGTGCCGGATCACAGTGCCGGATCTCAATGTTGGATCTCAATGCCGGATCTCAGCACCGGATCTCAGCACCGGATCTCAGTGCCGGATCTCAGTGCCGGATCACAATGTTGGATCGCAGTGCCGGATCACAGTGCCGGATCTCAATGTTGGATCTCAATGCCGGATCTCAGCACCGGATCTCAGCACCGGATCGCAGTGCCGGATCCATCAGAGTGGACTGTTACTCCAACTATTTATCATTTCCTCAAACGTCGGCTCCATGCAGTGCCAGAGGTCCCATTCCATGCGAGGAGCGCGCCTCCCCTCCCCCAAGGCTTTTCCCGCACAATCTCCCATTTAATCTTCTTTATCATCGCGGTGACAACGTGAAGAGCGCCCGATGGGCCTTGCGTCAGTTTGGCCGCGGCGGTCACGGCCGGCACGGTCTGCATATCATTACCGATTGGCTGCCACTTGTATCCGGCACCAGACGCAATCCGCGGGAATGCTGGAGAACCCGCATGTGACAACCTCCCGAGCATCCTAAGTAGGAAAACACGAGCCACATGAATGTAGATTGTTGGCTGGACAAAGCCCGGTTGCTGTTCTCTCTCTCCGGCTTTGCGGCGTTTGGCGTCTGTGCGATGATGGATGAGCGTTGCCAGGGTATCTGTGTGTCGCGGTGATACATTGCGATGGCACCAGATGGTACAGTACAACGTCTATGATATGAGTTTTGCCAGCAGGATTTATCAATGCCGACATTTCCTCCGAGTATTTGCATTTTGATTCAGCTGGAGCCGAGTTGCAGTATTTCAAGGATGGGATTTTGTATCCATCGCCGGGTGACATCAACACTTTGTTTCCCCGTCGTTTTATCTACAGCTGGCTCAGAATTTCTGTCTCCCGGAAATCCAGACTTGTAAAATCTCCGGGAACGAGGCTGGACATGGAATCGCCGCGGCTTAATCACGATGATAGGAAAAGTACAAGATTAGCGTGCTTACAAAACTCGCCGCTTACAAAACCCGCCGTGTCCTGACACCGGGATTACAAAACCCGCTGCGTCCTGACACCGGGCTTACAAAACCCGCCACGTCCTGACACCGGGCTTACAAAACCCGCCACGTCCTGACACCAGGCTTACAAAACTCGCCACGTCCTGACACCGGGCTTACAAAACTCGCCACGTCCTGACACCGGGCTTACAAAACTCGCCACGTCCTGACACCGGGCTTACAAAACTCGCCACGTCCTGACACCGGGCTTACAAAACCCGCCACGTCCTGACACCGGGCTTACAAAATCCACCACGTCCTGACACCGGGCTTACAAAACCCGCCACGTCCTGACACCGGGCTTACAAAACTCGCCACGTCCTGACACCGGGCTTACAAAACCCGCCACGTCCTGACACCGGGCTTACAAAACTCACCACGTCCTGCCACGTCCTGACACCGGGCTTACAAAACTCGCCACGTCCTGACACCGGGCTTACAAAACCCGCCACGTCCTGACACCGGGCCTTCAGGACGCTGAATCATACAAAAGGTAGAACCTCCAGTCCAATGAAGACGCACCTTTGTTGTATGGTGTCGGCCTCCAGAGTAACCTTCATCGACCTCCTTACCCCAAAGGAACCCTTGAAATAATTTTCAGGTCTCCGGGAACCCCCCACTAAAACCAATTCATTGGGGGTCAGCAGGAAAAACGCCCCTTACATTGCTCGCTTGACAGTTGGCACCCTTATAGTGGAGGTACATCCACACCTGTATACTGGACACACCTATATACTGTATACATACACACCTATATACTGGACACACCTATATACTGTATACATACACACCTATATACTGTATACATACACACCTATATACTGTATACATACACACCTATATACTGGACACACCTATATACTGTATACATCCACACCTATATACTGTATACATACACACCTATATATATGGGACACACCTATATACTGTATACATACACACCTATATACTGTATACATACACACCTATATACTGTATACATACACACCTATATACTGTATACATACACACCTATATACTGTATACATACACACCTATATACGGGACACACCTATATACTGTATACATACACACCTATATACTGTATACATACACCTATATACTGTATACATACACACCTATATATGGGACACACCTATATACTGTATACATACACACCTATATACTACTGTATACATACACACCTATATACCTATATACTGTATACATACACACCTATATATACACACCTATATACACACCCTATATACTATATGTATACACACCTATATACTGGACACACCTATATACTGGACATACACACCTATATACTGTATACATACACACCTATATACTGTATACATACACACCTATATACTGTATATACTATATACACACACCTATATACTGTATACATACACACCTATATACGGGACACACCTATATACTGTATACACACACCTATATACACCTATATACTGTATACATACACACCTATATGCTGTATACATACACACCTATATACTGTATACATACACACCTATATGCTGTATACATACACACCTATATACTACCGTATACTGTATACATACACACCTATATACCGTATACATACACACCTATATATGTATACATACACACCCATATACTGTATACATACACACCTATATACTGTATACATACACACCTATATGCTGTATACATACACACCTATATACTGTATACATACACACCTATATATGGGACACACCTATATACTGTATACATACACACCTATATACTGTATACATACACCTATATACTGTATATACTACACACCTATATATACTGGGTATACATACACACCTATATACTGTATACATACACTGTATACATACACACCTATATACTGGACACACCTATATACTGTATACATACACACCTATATACTGGACACACCTCTATACTGTATACATACACACCTATATATGGACACACCTATATACTGTATACATCCACACATACAGTATATACATTATGCATGCACACATCTTGTATCAGTCCTGGACCTGCACTGCTCGGCTGATCTAGAGCAGATTGTACAGTGTATGGTCAGACGGCTTATAGATGAGTCCATTTTTTTCATTCATCCAGCAGGTTAAACAAAAAAACTGACGTGATTTCCCCCTCCACACACTCCATGTGGATGGGGGGATCCTCTCTGCTGTGTCAGCAGGAAGACTTCAGAATACAGCGATCAGTATTGTGGGCTATAGCCTGCAGCAGCGGATCTAATGGTGACATACTGAGAGGGTGATGGTGCAGACGTGGATTGGTAGATCGACTTCTGTCCCCCCTCAGTGCCCATACATGGAGAGGAGTCCAGCCGGTCCCGGCGATCCATGTCTGGCCGGCTTCTGTCTCCGGAGAGAATCTTCCTATTTGTTGTCT
Organism: Staurois parvus; assembly: GCA_951230385.1. Taxonomy (NCBI): domain Eukaryota; kingdom Metazoa; phylum Chordata; class Amphibia; order Anura; family Ranidae; genus Staurois; species Staurois parvus. Next base: position 24,884 of record CATNWA010011479.1, read on the forward strand.
TTATTTCTTATGAATTATTAAAATGCAGACGCAGCGAAAATCGCTCTGCCGGTGAGAAGCCATTTCTCAGAGTTTGTGTTTTATGGACATGAAACAAGATAGGCGAGACGGAGACGTCAATCCAGACTGTCGGGGGTGGGGGGGGGTGTGTGAGGGGTCAATGGTTCCTCCAGGTCATTGCTCTCTGCCCCTGGAGGGTCCTTCATGTCGGGTCTGAGGGGCATTTCTGCTGATAAACAACATTTCCTGCAGATTTATCTAAGAAGAAATCCAATAATCAGACGAAGCCGGTCATGACGGAAGGAGATGGGCTGCACTGCTGACCTCATGTGAAGATACCAACCGCCTGGCTGTCATGCTGCTCTCCCGCTTCAATATTTTCTGTGTCGCTGACCTGACTTTGCTCCGACTTCACTTCTTCCAGGTCCTTTACTCGCAAAGTATTTGAACTCGAGAATTAATTGGAGAATTCGTTAAAGAATTTGTTGGAGACTTTCTTGGTGAATTTTGTTGGAGAATTAATTGGAGAAGTTGGTGAATTTTGTTGGAGAATTAGTTGGAGAAGTTGGTGAATTTTGGAGAATTAATTGGAGAATTAGTTGGAGAATTTGTTGGAGAATTCATTGGAGAATTAATTGGAGAATTAGTTGGTGAATTTTGTTGGAGAATTAACTGAGAATTAATTAATTGGCGAAGTTGGTGAATTTTGTTGGAAAATTTGTTGAAGGATTAGTTGGGAGAATTAATAGGAGAATTCATGGAGAATTTGTGGAGAATTAGTTGGAGAATTAATTGGAGAAGTTGGTGAATTTTGTTGGAGAATTTGTTGGAGAATTAATGGGAGAATTCATTGGAGAATTTGTGGAGAATTAGTGGAGAATTAGTTGGAGAATTCGTTGGAGAATTTGTTGGAGAATTAGTTGGAGAATTAATAGGAGAATTCATTGGAGAATTTGTTGAGAATTAGTTGGAGAATTAATTGGAGAAGTTGGTGAATTTTGTTGAAGAATTTGTTGGAGAATTGGAGAATTAATTAATTGGCGAAGTTGGGATTTTGTTGGAAAATTTGTTGAAGGAGAATTTTGGAGAATTAGTTGAGAGAATTCGTTGGAGAATTAATGGGAGAATTCATTGGAGAATTTGTGGAGAATTGTTGGAGAATTAGTTGGAGAAGAATGAATTAGTTGGAGAATTCGTTGGAGAATTAGAATTAATGGGAAAATTCATTGGAGAATTTGTTGAGAATGTGTTGGAGAATTAGTTGGAAAATTTTGTTGGAGAATTAATGGGAGAATTCATTGGAGAATTTGTTTAGTTGGAGAATTCAATTAATTGGAGAAGTAGTTGGAGAATTTGTTAGAGAATTAATTGAATAGCCAAATAACGAGCATTTTCAGAAGAGGTCGGAGATGGCAGCCTACATAGAGTCCCTTTTAAAACCAGCCATAAGGGTAAGTGGGGGAAGGGGGCAGGTTTCAGATGCTGATAGCCTAGCACAGTGCATGGTGCCCTAGAATGTTACCATACAAAGCCACAACCTCCCCCCCCCCACCCCCACCCCCACCCTCCAGGTATCAGATATCTGGTCACTTATATTAATAGTCACACTTAGCCCCACCCCCGTCCTTACTCTAAATGTTTACCTAAACCCTTAGAAGGAAACCCTGAGTACTAAGCCAACATACTGACACTTATTTCCCAACCTAAAGTCTAAGAGTTGCCTCCCCAGCTTCTAGGCCACAGCTCAATATTGACCTTTGCTACATCTGCCAGACAGCACAGCCAGATCTATATCCTCCAAGAGGCACGTCTTGCTCAGGAACACGCCCCCAACCTACTGATAGGCTGATGAAGGAGCAGCAACCCAGTGATGAGGTTACCACTCTACTCTGCTGTTAGCATGCTCATGGTCGGCACATATGCAATGCAGTACAGCCTTATTCTCGGTCCTTCCCGCTTCCAGTCTGAGTGCTGCTGTGCCGGGGATTACTGGAGGCTGACATCAACACAGAGTCAGACTGGCCATACACTGTTTACCTAATTGCCTGTCCGCAGTCTTCCATTGACTGTGCACTGAGCTGTGCATGCGCGGTGCAGCATTCATTCTAGGCGCGGTGGCGGAACGGATGCCGCATCATCATCTTGAAAGGCCGTCTGGTAGTATGGATGGACTCTACATCCAGTGTGGGAGCTTATAGGGAAAGTAGATCACACATTTCATCCCTTGTGTCATGCTCTTCATTTGATTTTATTTCTCTTATGAATATTTTACTTTTTAGCAATAAATTTCATTTTTAACCACTTCCAGTCCAGCCCATGTTTATAAACGGCCTCCCCGCCCCTGCCCCCTGCTTGTGCGTGCTCCCTGGGAGCGCACAGCACCGCGACCCGGTGCCTGCTGTGTCCTCCGGACACAGCGGAACACCAATCATCGTACGAGACCTCTGTGCGAGGTCCCGATCATGTGATCACTGACTGGCCAATCAGTGATCACATGCAGAGTAGTAAGCAAGATGTCACTTCTGACATCATTGCTTACTACATGTGAAATCTGTGAATGATCACCGAGATCACATGGTACAGGGCCATTCACAACAGCCTTGTACCATGTGACAAGCTGTGACCAATCACAGCTCACACAGTATTTCCCAATGGCTGCAGGAATGCAGCAGAGAGAAGGATAAATGATTCCTCTTACAGCCTTTATGGGTGTAAAAGCAATCCGTGTAAGAAAAAAAAAATCTTCATCACCCCCCACAAGTAGTACAGTAAAAAATTATAATTTTTGGTTATAAACTAATTTGGGTTATTTTTTCTTTTGCTAAAAAGATAACTGAATACATTTTTGCTGAGATTAGAAAGATTATTTATTTGCAAAATTGTATAAGAAAAACACTTTTTTTCAATAATTTTGAACATTTTTATTTGTATAGCAAAAAAAAATAAAAATCCCAGCGGTGAATAAATACCACCAAAATAAAGTTTTTTATCTGTCTCAAAAAATTTCTAAAAAATTCATCTGGGTACAGTGTTGCATGACCGCGCAATTGTCATTCAAAGTGTGATAGCGCTGAAACCTGAAAATTGGCCTGGGGGGGAAAGGGGGGAAAGTGTCCGGACTGGAAGGGGGGGAAAGTGTCCCGGACTGGAAGGGGGGGAAAGTGTCCGGACTGAAAGGGGGAAAGTGTCCGGACTGGAAGGGGGGGAAAGTGTCCGGACTGGAAGGGGGGGAAAGTGTCCGGACTGGAAGGGGGGGAAAGTGTCCGGACTGGAAGGGGGGAGAAAGTGTCCGGACTGGAAGGGGGGAAAGTGTCCGGACTGGAAGGGGGGGAAAGTGTCCGGACTGAAAGGGGGGAAAGTGTCCGGACTGGAAGGGGGGGAAAGTGTCCGGACTGGAAGGGGGGGGAAAGTGTCCGGACTGGAAGGGGGGGAAAGTGTCCGGACTGGAAGGGGGGGAAAGTGTCCGGACTGGAAGGGGGGGGAAAGTGTCCGGACTGGAAGGGGGGGGAAAGTGTCCGGACTGGAAGGGGGGGAAAGTGTCCGGACTGGAGGGGGGGGAAAGTGTCCGCACTGGAAGGGGGGGAAAGTGTCTGCACTGGAAGGGGGGGAAAGTGTCCGCACTGGAAGGGGGGGAAAGTGTCCGGACTGGAAGGGGGGGAAAGTGTCCGGACTGGAAGGGGGGGAAAGTGTCCGGACTGGAAGGGGGTGAAAGTGTCCGGACTGGAAGGGGGTGAAAGTGTCCGGAATGAAAAGGGGGGAAAGTGTCCGGACTGGAAAAGGGGGGAAAGTGTCCGGACTGGAAGGGGGGAAAGTGTCCGGACTGGAAGGGGGGTGAAAGTGTCCGGACTGGAAGGGGGTGAAAGTGTCCGGACTGGAGGGGGGGGGAAAGTGTCCGGACTGGAAGGGGATGAAAGTGTCCGGACTGAAAGGGGGGAAAGTGTCCTGACTGGAAGGGGGGGAAAGTGTCCGGACTGGAAGGGGGGGAAAGTGTCCGGACTGGAAGGGGGGGAAAGTGTCCGGACTGGAGGGGGGGGAAAGTGTCCGCACTGGAAGGGGGGGGAAAGTGTCCGCACTGGAAGGGGGGGGGAAAGTGTCCGCACTGGAAGAGGGGGAAAGTGTCCGGACTGGAAGGGGGGGAAAGTGTCCGGACTGGAAGGGGGGGAAAGTGTCCGGACTGGAAGGGGGGGTGAAAGTGTCCGGACTGGAGGGGGTGAAAGTGTCCGGAATGAAAGGGGGGGAAAGTGTCCGGACTGGAAAAGGGGGGAAAGTGTCCGGACTGGAAGGGGGGAAAGTGTCCGGACTGGAAGGGGGTGAAAGTGTCCGGACTGGAAGGGGGTGAAAGTGTGTCCGGACTGGAAAGGGGGAAAGTGTCCGGACTGGAAGGGATGAAAGTGTCCGGACTGGATGAGGGAAAGTGTCCGGACTGGAAGGGGGGGAAAGTGTCCGGATGGAAGGGGGGGAAGTGTCCAGACTTGAAGGGGGTGAAAGTGTCCCTGACTGGAAGGGGGGACGTGTCCGGACTGGCAGGGGGGAAAGTGTCCGGACTGGAAGGGGGGGAAAGTGTCCGGACTGGAAGGGGGGGAAAGTGTCCGGACTGGAAGGGGGGGAAAGTGTCCGGACTGGAAGGGGGGAAGTGTCCGGACTGGAAGGGGGGAAAGTGTCCAGACTGGAAGGGGGTGAAAGTGTCCGGATGGAAGGGGGGGAAAGTGTCCGGACTGGAAGGGGGGGAAAGTGTCCGGACTGGAAGGGGGGGAAGTGTCCGCCCTGGAAGGGGGGGGGAAAGTGTCCGGACTGGAAAGGGGGAAAAGTGTCCGGACTGGAAGGGGGTGAAAGTGTCCGGACTGGAAGTGGTTAAAGGTCATAGACTAGGCCGGTGCGCCCTCTTTTTGTTTCCTATATACAGATCTCTTTGGATTTCCCTGGTCTGCACTAGGCCGGTGCGCCCTCTTTTTGTTTCCTATATACAGTTCTCTTTGGATTTCTTGGTCCGTTGAGGGCAGCAAGTCTTGCATTCCTTCTATACTCCATGTGGGGATACAGACATTGTGGAGTCCATTGTCCAGCGCAGGAGCTCAGGCATTCGGTTGCTCTTTTCTTCCTAGCCAATCACAACGGTCATGTAATAGTAACAATGGCGCTTTTTTTAGTGCAATATTGGGGCAAGGAAATAAATCTTCTTGTTTTAATGTCAGATTACGACCCATTTTCCCATCTCCGAGGGCCACAGACTCCAGAGCTCCCCTTGTTGTAGTTTTTCTGAACCAAATGTTTCTTAAAGACACTTTTTTTTTCACGTCTAATGATGTCCATCCTGAGTCTCATCCATCCAATCCACCATTTATTAATTGTCCGGACGTAACACAGGAACTCTCCGATCTCTGGGATGTTCAGGTTCTCGAATACAATCATCGTCTATGTAAGATCTGTCCCGGGCTCGTCACCCATTGCAGGAATTTCTGAATTTCTAACAAAGAAAAACACAAGGAAAGCCTCAGAGATCGATTATCATCCCAGAAGAGGCTGCAGAGAGTGAAGGGTTAACCTGTTCCCTGCCAGGGAGGGTAATAGCAGAGACACCGGGCCAATCAGTCATTGTGTGGAGCGATCTGGCCCGACTCTGTACAGTGTGGATTGTATTGTGCTCGGTGCCAGGCACGCTGGAGCCAAAGCCTTTCCCTGGAGTCAGCGCTATTTCTGCCGCTGCTCTCTTTTTTACAATTAGATGATACACAGCCGTTAGAAAATAGTAACAGTATGTTAATGAGGTTAATGTGACACAGCGGTCCATGAGAGCTTCTGCACCTGCCGTAAAGATGAGAGCAGATGTGAGAATCACCTTCCTGAACGATGTAAAATGATGGCGGCGGCCATGTTTCCTCAGTCTTTGTATTGGATGTAATACTACACCGATAAAGGGATGGGTGGGGAGCAGCACCAAGGATTGATATCACATATGTCTGCCATAAATGTATCTAAAAGGAAGGCAGGGTGTAGACTAACACAAGTGCCTTTGTCTCTAGCAGCATTAGGGCCATCGACTTGAATTCCAAACATGACAAAATCTACTGTACATGCACTAAGGTCATTGCCTTGGATCCCAACCACGACACTGCTTACATGTACCTGGAGCCATTGCCTTGGATCCCAACCACGACACTACTTACATGTACTTGAGTCATTACCTTGGATCCCAATCTACTTACGACACTTACCTACATGTACTGGAGTCATTGCCTTGGATCCCAACCACGACACTGCCTACATTTACTGGAGTCATTGCCTTGGATCCAAATCACTACCTAACACTACCTACATGTACTGGAGTCATTGACTTGGATCCAAACCACGACACTACCTACATGTACTGGAGTCATTGACTTGGATCCCAACGATGACACTGCTTACATGTACCTGGAGCCATTGCCTTGGATCCCAACCATGACACTACTTACATGTACTAGGGTCATTGACTTGGATCCCAACCACGACACTACTTACATATACCTGGAGTCATTGCCCTGGATCTCAACCACGACATTGCCTACATTTACTGGAGTCATTGCCTTGGATCCAAACCACGACACTGCCTACATTTACTAGGCTCATTGACTTGGATCCCAACCATGACACTACTTACATGCACTAAGGTCATTGCCTTGGATCCCAACCACGACACTGCTTACATGTACCTGGAGTCATTGCCTTGGATCCCAACCACGACACTGCTTACATTTACTAGGGTCATTGCCTTGGATCCCAACCACGACACTGCCCACATTTACTGGAGTCATTACCTTGGATCCCAACCACGACACTACTTACATGTACTGGGGTCATTGCCTTGGATCCCAACTACAAAGCTACCTACATGCACTCGGGTCAATGCATTGGATCTCAACTACAAAGCTACCTTTATGCACTGGGGTCATTGACTTGGATCCCATCCATGACACTACCTACATGCACTAGGGTCATTGGCTTAGATACAAACCACGACCCTACCTACATGCATTGGGATCATTGCTTTTTATCCCAACCACGACACTACTTACATGTACTGAGGTCATTGACTTGGATCCCATTCACGACACTACCTACATGTACTGGGGTCATTGACTTGGATCCCATTCACGACACTACCTACATGTACTGGGGTCATTGCCTTGGATCCCAACCATGAAGCTACCTACATGCACTGGGGTCATTGCTTGGATCCCAACTACAATACTACCTACATGCACTAGGATCATTGCTTTGGATCCCAACCACAACACTACCTACATGTACTAGGATCATTGCTTTGGATCCCAACTACAATACTACCTACATGCACTGGGGTCATTGCTTTGGATCCCAACCACGACACTACCTACATGTACTGGGATCATTGCTTTGGATCCCAACCACAACACTACCTACATGTACTGGGATCATTGCTTTGGATCCCAACCACGACACTACCTACATGTACTGGGGTCATTGACTTGGATCCAAACCACAACACTACCTACATGTACTAGGGTTATCACCTGGAATCTAAACTACTACACTGCCTACATGCACCAAAGTTATTGCTTTGGATTCCAACAACGACACTGCCTACATTCACTGTAACTAGGGTCATCAGCTTGAATCCAAACTAAGACAACACCTACATGGAGTTTGAATATCCAACCTGTGCTTGTGTGTTGTTTTTCTCCCACACACCAAAAACATGCTGGTAGGTTAATCGGCTCCTATCTGAATTGGCCCTAGTATGTGAATGTATGTGAGAAAGGGACTTTAGATTGTAAGCTCCTTGAGGACAGGGAGTGGCGTGAACGTCTTTGTAAGTTGTTGGTGCCATATAAATACCTTAATAAATAAATAGCTCCAGGACCCAGACTAACAGAACTTATTGAGATCTGAGAAAACAATAGTGCTTTGTTCCCCCATTGATGACAGAAACCCTGAGCCTCATGTAGGTGAGAAACCTAGGTGACCCGTATACACGGTCCATAGTCCTGCCAGGCAGTGCCTCACAGTATGTAGTGCATGTGGCCATATGACTATGGTAAGGACATTACATTGTAAGCTCTGTAGGGAGTGGAAACTAATGTGAACTGAGAACAGCTGAGGCTAATGATGAGGTCTTGCTTATAGGTAAGATTAGGACCTTGGAATGGAGACTTTATCCCACCAGAAGCTCTACAAAGCCTCTGGTCTCCAGGACCCAGGACAGAACATACTGAGATATGAGAAAACAATAACGTTTGGTTCCTCCATTGAAGAGAGAATCCCCAGACCTCGTGTAGGTGAGAAATCTAGGTGACCCATATACCCGTCCATAGTCCTGACAGACAGTGCCTCATAGAATGTAGTGCATGTGTCCATATGACTACAGTAGGCACATTAGATTGTAAGCTCTATAGGGAGTGGACACTAATGTGAATGTTATTTGAGAACAGCCAAGACTAATAATGAGGTCTGGCTTATAGGTAAGATGTGGACCTAGGAGTGGAGGCTTTATCACACCAGAAGTTCTACAAAGCCTCCAAGCTCCAGGACCCGGAACATAACATATTGAGATCTGAGAGAAAACAATAATGTTTGGTTCCTCCATTGAAGACAGAAAGCCTAGACCTTGTGTAGGTGAGAAATCTAGGTGACCCATATACCCGTCCATAGTCCTGACAGGCCGTGCCTCACAGTATGCAGTAATGCACGTGTCTATATGTCTACGGTAAGGACATTCGATTGTTGGCTTTATAGGAAGTGAAAACTAATGTGAACTGAAATCAGCTGAGACTAATAATGAGGTCTGGCTTATAGGTAAGATGTGGACCTAGGAGTGGAGGCTTTATCACACCAGAAGTTCTACAAAGCCTCCAAGCTCCAGGACCCGGAACATAACATATTGAGATCTGAGAAAACAATAATGTTTGGTTCCTCCATTGAAGACAGAAATCCTAGACCTTGTGTAGGTGAGAAATCTAGGTGACCCATATACCCGTCCATAGTCCTGACAGGCCGTGCCTCACAGTATGCAGTAATGCACGTGTCTATATGTCTACGGTAAGGACATTCGATTGTTGGCTTTATAGGAAGTGAAAACTAATGTGAACTGAAATCAGCTGAGACTAATAATGAGGTCTGGCTTATAGGTAAGATGTGGACCTAGGAATGGAGACTTTATCCCACCAGAAGCTCTACAAAGCCTCCAGGCTCCAGGACCCAGAAGAACATATTGAGATCTGAGAAAAAACAATAGTGCTTTGTTCCTCCATTAAGGACAGAAACCCTGAGCCTCATGTAGGTGAGAAACCTAGGTGACCCATTTACACGGTCCATAGTCCTGCCAGGCAGTGCCTTACAGTATGTAGTGCATGTGTCTTTATGACTACGGTAAAGACATTAGATTGTAAGCTCTGTCGGGAGTGGAAACTAATGTGAACTGAGAACAGCTGAGGCTAATGATGAGGTCCAGCTTATAGGTAAGATGTAGACCTAGGAATGGAGACTTTATCCCACAAGAAGCTCTACAAAGCCTCCAGGCTCCAGGACCCAAACCAGAACATATTGAGATCTGAGAAAACAATAGTGCTTTGTTCCTCCATTGAAGACAGAAAAACCCTGAGCCTCACGTAGGTGAGAAACCTAGGTGACAAGTTTACACCGTCCATAGTCCTGCCAGGCAGTGCCTTACAGTATGTGGTGCACGTGTCTTTATGACTACGGTAAGGACGTTAGATTGTAAGCTCTGTCGGGAGTGGAAACTAATGTGAACTGAGAACAGCTGAGGCTAAAGATGAGGTCTGGCTTATAGGTCAGATGTAGACCTCCCCCTTTTTGATAAGTGATACCTATCCATGTTCCTTGCTGAGTTTTGGATTGGGGCTGCTGACCAATGTTTTTTTGGCTAGCTGGCTGGCAAGTTGAACTGGGTAGCTCTATATATATATTTCTCATGTGATGCCCGTCCGTGTTCACTGCTGAAAAAGCCAGTTATAGACCTGGGACGGTGACCAGTCTTTTGAATGTATTTTTTGAGGTCCGTGGGTGCACTGGATACCCTGGCTGCCATTGTGCTACATGCTGGGTGTCCGTGTGTTCCAGAAATGACCGTAGCGGAAAGGAAAAAAGAAAATTAGCGCAGGGCAGGCATGACTAGGCCTAGAGTGGGAAGGAGAATAGAAAGGGTTAGTTATGTGCCAGGGGGGTGTGGAAAAGTATAGCTGGGGGTGCTGGTTGGTAGAGGGAGAGCGTGGGTGGGCTCTGCCGCACCTTAGGGTGGGGTGTCCCTGTGGGGGGGGGGGCATCAGTCGGAGCTGGACATTGGTGAGTGAGCTTCCCTCCCGCCCTCCCTATTTTAGGGAGTATTGTGTTCCTCTCGGGGGGAAAGGGGGGTTATTTCGGTCTTGGGCAGTTGTTGATCTTTGGAGGCGGTTCTTATCTTGGAGGTACAGATAATGGTGTGGGACCCATCGGTGGTATGGGGGGCCCGGGGACATTCCAGTTAACCAAGGTTTAACTGGAAGGTGGTGGTGCTGCACTGCGGACGGTATGGTTGTCTCTGAGCTGGTTGGTTGCGACTGGAGGCCTAGTGTATATGGTTGTCCGCAGGTGAATTTCAGATCATTTTTGTGGGGTGCCTTCGAAGACCAACAACAACAACTCTGGATGTTTCTGTTATAAGGAATGGTTGGTGTGTTAAGATGTTTGTTAATAAAAGGCCATGTTGGCCATTTACTCCAAAATTGGTGTCATTGGTGTCATGTTTTTCTTTAAGTATAGCCAAAAGGGGGGGGGGATTTGGATGACCTATCTCTGGTGCTCTAGTCATGCCCCTTTAACGAGGGGTGGGCTCCCTCAGGTCCACCTGCCCTTGGTCTATCCATTAAATACATGTGCCTCTACTATGAGGACTCACTAAATTTGTAGAGTTAGGACCACAGAATATCGGGGTGCCGTGATGTGGCTCTGTGGCTTACGTATGTATTTGCAAATGTCCTAACTAAACCCCAGTTTTTAATCGCATGTTCTTAGACGGGTTAATTCGATTGTTGGCGAACTGGCTGGCAGATTGAACTGGGTAGCCCTATTTATATTTCTCAAGATGGAGACCAAGGAATGGAGACTTTATCCAACCAGAAGCTCTACAAAGCCTCTGGACTCCAGGAATCAGAACAGAACATACTGAGATCTGAAAAAAAAACATAATGTTTGGTTTGTTTATTGAAGAAAGGAACCCCGGACCGCGTGTAGCTGAAAAAAAGCCAATTATAGACCTGGGACGGTGACCAGTCTTTTGAATGTATGTTTTGAGGTCCGTGGGTGCACTGGATACCCTGGCTGCCATTGTGCTACATGCTGGGTGTCCGTGCGCTCCTGCACCTTTAACGAGGGGTGGGCTCCCTCAGGTCCACCTGCCCTTGGTCTATCCATTAAATACATGTGCCTCTACTATGAGGACTCACTAAATTTGTAGAGTTAGGACCACAGAATATCGGGGGTGCCGTGATGTGGCTCTGTGGCTTACGTATGTATTTGCAAATGTCCTAACTGAACCCCAGTTTTTAATCGCATGTTCTTAGACGGGTTTATTCGATTGTTGGCGAATTGGCTGGCAGATCGAACCGGCTTTATTATCACCCTTTTTGACAAGTGATACCTATCCATGCTCCTTGCTGAAAAAGCCATTTTTGGATTGGGGCTGCTGACCAATGTTTTTAGGTTAGCTGGCTGGCAAGTTGAACTGGGTAGCCCTATTTATGTTTCTCAAGATGGAGACCTTGGAATGGAGACTTTATCCCACCAGAAGCTCTACAAAGCCTCTGGGCTCCAGGAATCAGAACAGAACATACTGAGATCTGAAAAAAAACATAATGTTTGGTTTGTTTATTGAAGAAAGGAACCCCGGACCGCGTGTAGCTGAAGAATCTAGGTGACCCATATACACCATCCACAGTCCTGCCAGCCAGTGCCTCATAGTACAGTATGTGTCCCTATGACCACAGTAGGGACTTTCAGCTGTGTAGGGGGAGGAGGCTATTATGAATGTTCTACATGCTCCATAAAATGCTGAGAAATGTATCTGCACCATATAAATGATTAAAATAGAATAAATAAAGCTAATGTTTCATTTCAGGCGTTCATATTATGCTCCACAATTGCTGCAGTCTCCCAGGAAAAATATTCGATGATTGCACAAAGGTGAATATTGCTCTGCTGGCATCGAGCTCCGGAATGCTTCTCCACCATCTTACACTACGCAGAACTCGTTATAAACAGAAGTAAAGTCATCGCATTATCCAATCCAAGACTCCGAGAGCACAATAATCCCGGAATATAAAAAGAGAAATAACAATTCTTTTGTTTTTATTGAAAGCAGAATGTTTTGTAATTAAGAAGCTTCAATAACCGTAATTTATCTGCACCTCGCATTGTGCGGCGCCTCTGACTCTCAGACACCTCGCCTGACGCGGCGCCAGTTGTTTTACAGATCGTACTGCTGTTCCTAAAAGTTGTTTTATGTTCTGGGACGCCCATCACCAGGTATATTGCGGAGGCATTAAAGTCACAAGAAGTCGTCTCAGGATCGCGATGAGCAGCATTTTACGGTTATGGCTGCTGGAGCAGAAGACAATTTTTAATGAAATTCAGTTTAGAACCAACATATGGGAGATACAGGAGACGGGGACGAGGTGCTATGCTGCCGGAAAGATCAGAGGAAGGAAACTACGACACCGCTCTATGACACCGCTCTACGACACCATCACCGCTCTACGACACCGCTCTACGACACCGCTCTACGACACCGCTCTATGACACCGCTCTACCGCTCTACACCACTCTACGACACCCATCACCGCTCTACGACACCGCTCTACGACACCGCTCTACGACACCGCTCTACTACACCACTCTACGACACCATCACCGCTCTACGACACCGCTCTATGACACCGCTCTACGACACCATCACCGCTCTACGACACCGCTCTATGACACCGCTCTACGACACCATCACCGCTCTACGACCGCTCACCGCTCTACGACACCGCTCTACGACACCGCTCTATGACACCGCTCTATGACACCGCCGCTCTACGACACCACCCTACGACACCGACACCACTCTACGACACTGAGCTACTGCACTGCGCTACGACACTACACTACGTCACCGCTCTATGACACCGCTCTACGACACCGCCCTACGACACCGCCCTACGACACCACTCTACTACACCGCCCTACGACACCCGCCCTACGACACCGCTCCACGACACCGCTCTACGAAACCGCTCTACGACACCGTGCTACGACTCCGCGCTACGACACCGCTCTACGACACCGCTCTACGACAAAGCTCTACTACACCGCTCTACGACACCGCGCTACAACACCGCTCTACGACAAAGCTCTACTACACCGCTCTACTACACCGCTCTACGACACCACGCTACGACACCGCTCTACGACACCGCTCTACGAAACCTCTGGGGCCAGATGCAGCCCTTTACTTTCTTTTATCTGGCCCTTGGGGCACTATTCTATCTACTGACCCCAACAAAGGTGCACAATTATTTCCAACAATACCAATGATGAGACACTTTTCCTCCCACTGACACCAGTGATGGGCCACTATTCCTTGCAAGGCTTGGATGCAGCTGCTCGGCCATGGAAACCCATTCCATGAAGCTCTCTACACACTGTTGTTGGGCTCATCCTCCCTACTAAAAACAATGATGGGACACAATAACTCCCACTGACACCAATGATGGGGCACTATTCCTCCTACTGAAAACAATGATGGGGCACTATTCCTCCCACTGACACCAATGATGGGGCACTATTCCTCCCACTGATACCAATGATGGGGCACTATTCCTCCCATTGATGCCAATGATGAACGGACACTATTCCTCCCACTGACACCAATGATGGGGCACTATTCCTCCCACTGACACCAATGATGGGGCACTATTCCTCCCACTGATAACAAAGATGGGGCACTATTCCTCCCACTGACACCAATGATATGGGACACTATTCCTCCCACTGACACCAATGATGGGGCACTATTCCTCCCACTGATACCAATGATGGGGCACTATTCCTCCCCCCACTGATACCAATGATGGGGCACTATTCCTCCCACTGACACCAACGATGGGGCACTATTCCTCCCCCACTGACACCAGTGATGGGCCACTATTCCTTGCAAGGCTTGGATGCAGCTGCTCGGCCATGGAAACCCATTCCATGAAGCTCTCTACGCACTGCTGTTGGGCTCATCTGAAGGCCACACCAAGTTTGGAGGTCTTTAGCTATTGACTCTGCAGACAGTTGGCGACTTCTGCGCACTGTGCGCTTCAGCATGCGCTGACCCCCCCCTGTCATGTGACGTGGCCTACCACTTGGTGGCTGAGTGGCTGTTGTTCCCAGTGGCTTCCACTTTGTTATAATCCCACTAACAGTTGAGCGTGGAATATTTAGTAGCCAGGAAATGTCACGGATGGACTTATTGCCCAGGTGGCCACCTATCACGGGACCACGCTTGGAGTCACTGAGCTCCTGAGAGCGACCCATTCTTTCACCAATGTTTGTAGAAGCCGTCTGCATGCCTAGGGGCTTGATTGTATACACCTGTGTCCATGGAGGGGATTGGAACACCTAGATCACATAATATGGAGGGGATTGGAACACCTGAATCACATGATATGGAGGGGATTGGAACACCTGAATCACATGATATGGAGGGGATTGGAACACCTGAATCACATGATATGGAGAGGATTGGAACACCTGAATCACATGATTGGAGGGGATTGGAACACCTAAATCACATGATATGGAGGGGATTGGAACACCTAAATCACATGATTGGGAGAAGATTGGAACACCTGAATCACATGATTGGAGGGGATTGGAACACCTAAATCACATGATATGGAGGGGATTGGAACACCTAAATCACATGATTGGGAGGGGATTGGAACACCTGAATCACATGATATGGAGGGGATTGGAACACCTGAATCACATGATATGGAGGGGATTGGAACACCTGTATCACATGATTGGAGGGGATTGGAGCACCTGAATCACATGATTGGGAGGGGATTGGAACACCTGAATCACATGATATGGAGGGGATTGGAACACCTGAATCACATGATTGGGAGGGGATTGGAACACCTGAATCACATGATTGGGAGGGCGGGCCCAATACTTTTGGCAATATAGTGATGTGGTCTCCGGGGCCATAATTAATTAGTCTGGGCCAAGGCCTTCTAAAGTGCTTCTGACCACATTTTGACGTAAAGTGTATTTATACCCAAAATGTATAACGTTTTGTATAGCACAAGGAAGAACTACAATTAAGAATAGTGGAGGCCATTTATGGACCTCTTTGGGTGACCAAAAAATTCATAAGAATGGCATCCTCTCATCCTATGTTGTTGCTAGGTTGTTGCTAAGATGACCCCCGTTGTTACTGCTTGCCCCTGCTATGACAGGAGCGAGCTCTTTGTGATCAGTGACAGTATCTATGAGCTCAGAGCTGCTGCAATGGAGGAAACAGCAAGTCGCACATGTGCAGGGATTTCAGCTTGCTCCTGTAATAGTGAGGGCAGTAACCGCAGGGATCATCTTAGCAACGTCCTAGCAACAAGCCTGGATTGGTCAGCATTCACTCTATGAGTTTTTCGGGCAAATTCCAAGAGGTACGTAAATGGCCTAAATCTATATACATTTAATATGCGCAGTTGGGTTTCATCTACAGGCGCCCCTTACCTGCATAGGCAGCGGTTTGGGAAAGGTGAACCAGCACTTTAAGTGTTCCTCCACAGGGGGCGCTCTCTTCACAGTCACTGTCAATGGCTAGACCCAAGCTGATGGTTTTGTGCTCAGAGACGCATGACGCGGGACAGTAATCATGGCTTCCCACATGCAACACCGCTTTGCTCCGCCCTCTTTCACTACTTGTGCGCGTGACGGAGTACGGAGGCGATAAATGACCCGTCACAGAGATACGCGGATGTTGTCTGATTGGCGCCATATAAATCCGGTATAATAATCATCCAAAATAAAGAATAGTTCCTGCTGTGTCTTAGTTCTGCCCGCGGTGCGTTCCAGGCGAAAGTGGCGGATTAAACCCATAACTGCGGCCTGGACGGCTCTGAGGAATGTCTCCATCGGCTGCATTGGAGGGCATTTTGCTTCGAAACAGCCGAATCCGCGGCCAGGGAGATAGACGATCGATTAAATGAAGTATTGAGATGAGCAAATCTTTGAACAGTTTGTAAAAAAGAAAAAACGGGGATTTTGAGGGTTTTTTGTCGCATTTACAGGTTTGGTTTGTTTAATTATTTTATAGAGTGATTCTTAAAAGTATGTTAATCGCTAAACCGCGCCAATTGATGCTTTTAAATATTCTGTCAATATTATATCCAATCAGCTGCCATGTAAAACGTATTCCAAAAAATACCACTCCTAATATTGGTGATAATTATATAGATGTGTCCAGGGGCGGACTGACAACTCATGGGGCCCCCGGGCAATAGGGGATCATGGGGCCCCCGGGCAATAGGGGATCATGGGGCCCCCGGGCAATAGGGGATCATGGGGCCCCTGTGTCCTTGCCCAAACTCAAAAAAGCCTATGAAAAAGGTACCAGGGGCATCTCATGGGGCCCCCTACTGACCCCGGGCCCTCGGGCAGTGCCCGAGTTTCCAAATGGTCAGACCGCCCCTGGCTGTGTCACTTTAATTCCTTTTGATGGTCTCTATGTGCAAACTCATGTACACAAATATTAACCACTTATGATTGGCTGTTACAGCGGTCACATGATCCGGGGAAGGTCCCACCAGCTATTGATCGTTACTAGAGACCACGAGCCGTCTATACCTTTTTTTTATATTTGTTACTAGATTTTACTTTTTTTTTAACCACCTCCCGTCCGGCTGTTGTATATAAACGGGCGGACGGTGGCAGTGCAGGGTCAGGTGGGGGTTTATAAACAGCCTCCCCACACCCTGCTTGTGCGCGCTCCCTGGGACACAGCAGAACAACACCGATCATCGGACGGGATCTCTGTGTGAGGTCCTGATCATGTGATCACTGATTGGCCAATCAGTGATCACATGCAGAGTAGTAAGCAAGATGTCACTTCTGACATCATTACTTACTACGTGTGAAATCTGTGAATGATCACAGAGATCACATGGTACAGAGCTATTCACAACAGCCTTGTACCATGTGACAAGCTGTAACCAATCACAGCTCACACAGTATTTCTCAATGGCTGCAGGAATGCAGCCAGAGAGGAGAAATGATTCCTCTTCCAGCCTTTATGGGTATAAAAACAATCAGTGTAAAAAAAAAATCTTCATCACCCCCCACAAGTAGTACAGTGTCACCATGGTGACCCCACACTGCTAGGGTGACAGTATGTAAAAAAAACAAAACAAAAACAAAACATAAATAATAATATAAAAAAAGAAAAGAAAATACAAAATTTTTTTTTTTAAAAATTATAATTTTTGGTTGTAAACTAATATGGGTTTTTTTTTTTTTACTAAAAAGATAATGGAATAAATTTGGCCAAGATTTATGATGAAATATTATTTATTTGCAAAATTTTATCAGAAAAACACTTTTTTTCATAATTTTTGTATTTTTGTATTTTTTCATTTACATAGCATAGCAAAAAAAAAAAAAAAAACCCCAGCGGTGAATAAATACCATCAAAATAAAGGTTTATCTGTACTAGAGAAGGGGGGGAAAGTGTCCGGACTGGAAGGGGGGAAAGTGTCCGGACTGGAAGGGGGGGAAGGGGAAAGTATGTCCGGAAAGGGGGGGAAAGTGTCCGGACTGGAAGGGGGGGAAAGTGTCCGGACTGGAGGGGGGGGAAGTGTCTGGACTGGGAAGGGGGGGGGGGGAGAAAAGTGTCCGGACTGGAAGGGGGGGAAAGCGTTCCGGACTGGAAGGGGGGGAAAGTGTCCGTACTGGAAGGGGGGAAAGTGTCCGGACTGGAAGGGGGGGGGAAAGTGTCCGGACTGGAAGGGGGTGAAAGTGTCCGGACTGGAAGGGAGGGAAAGTGTCCGGACTGGAAGGGAGGGAAAGTGTCCGGACTGGAAGGGGGGGAAAGTGTACCGGTAACTGGAAGGGGGGGAAAGCGTCCGGACTGGAAGGGGGGGAAAGTGTCCGGACTGGAAGGGGGGGGAAAGTGTAGTCCGGACTGGAAGGGGGGGGGGAAAGTGTCCGGACTGGAAGGGAGGGAAAGTGTCCGGGACTGGAAGGGGGTGAAAGTGTCCGGACTGGAAGGGGGGGAAAGTGTCCGGACTGGAAGGGGGGAAAGTGTCCGTACTGGAAGGGGGGAAAGTGTCCGGACTGGAAGGGGGGGGGGGGGAGAGTGTCCGGACTGGAAGGGGGTAAAGTGTCCGGACTGGAAGGGGGGGAAAGTGTCTGGATTGGAAGGGGGGGAAGTGTCCGAACTGGAAGGGGGGGAAAGTGTCCGGACTGGAAGGGGGGGAAGTGTCCGAAACTGGAAGGGGGGGGAAAGTGTCCGGACTGGAAGGGGGGGAAATGTCCAGACTGGAAGGGGGGGGGGGAGTGTTCGAACTGGAAGGGGGGAAAATGTCCAGACTGGAAGGGGGGAAGTGTCCGGACTGGAAGGGGGGGAAGTGTCTGGACTGGAAGGGGGGGAAGTGATTCTTTGGAAGTGTTCGGATGGAAGGGGGTGAAAGTGACTGGACAGGAAGGGGGCGGACAGAAAGTGTCCGGACTGGAAGGGGGGGGAAAGTGTCCGGACAGTGGGAAGGGGGTAAATTGAAAGTGGCTCCGGGACTGGAAGGGGGGGAAGTGTCCAGGGACTGGAAGGGGGGGGGAAAGTGTCCGGACTAGAAGGGGGGAAAGTGTCCGGACTGGAAGGGGGAAAGTTGTCCGGACTGGAAGGGGTGAAAGTGGCTCCGGAATGGAAGGGGGGGAAAGTGTCCGGACTGGAAGGGGGGAAGTGTCCGGACTGGAAGGGGGGGAAAAGTGTTCCGGACTAGAAGGGGGGGAAAGTGTCTGGACTGGAAGGGGGGAAAGTGTCCGGACTGGAAGGGGGGGAAAGTGTCCGGACTAGAAGGGGGGGAAAGTGTGTCCGGATGGAAGGGGGGGAAGTGTCCGGACTGGAGGGGGGGGGGGGGGGGGATGGTACGGAAAAAGTGTCCGGACTGGAAGGGGGGGAACCGGTAGTGTCCGGACATGGAAGGGGGGAAAAGTGTCTGGACTGGAAGGGAGGGGAAAGTGTCCGGACTGGAAGGGGGTGTGAAAGTGTCCGGACTGGATGGGGGGGGGGAAAGTTGTCCGGACTATGGAAGGGGGTGAAAGTGTCCAGACTGGATGGGGGGTGGGTGAAAGTGTCCGGGACTGGAAGGGGGGGAAGTGTCCGGACTGGAAGGGGGGGGAAAGTGTCCGGACTGGAAGGGGGGGAAAGTGTCCGGACTGGAAGGAGGGAAAGTGTCCAGACTGGAAGGGGGGGAAAGTGTCCGGACTGGAAGGGGGGTTGAAAGTGTCCGGACTGGAAGGGGGGGAAAGTGTGTCAGACTGGAAGGGGGGGGAAAGTGTACCGGACTGGAAGGGGGGGAAAGTGTCCGCACTGGAAGGGGGGAAAGTGTCCGGACTGAAGGGGGGGAAAGTGTCCGCACTGGAAGGGGGGGGAAGTGCCCGGACTGGAAGGGGTTAAGTGACATAAATTATATGTGACAAAACATAAAACAAACAAATTATATATGATATAATAGTTGCCACAAAACACCGTAAAATAATAATGTCAGTGTAATTAATAACAAATTCCAAAAAAAGTCAAAAAAAAATCTTCCATAATGTGAATCCTTTTGGTGACTCCCACTGCAGAAATAATTAAACCGCGTGCTGTGCCGTTCATACCCCCCCCCCCCCCCTCTTAGGTGCGCACTCCCCAGAACATAGCCTCAAATGAGCCTTATTGCATCATTCCAGAGATCTGGGTCATCAGAACGCGGCCTTCTTTCCACTAATTTATACAGACTCCAAATTGTTAGATCCGGGAGGTTCCTCCAATAATCACCCATGATAATCACCAATAATCACCAATAATCACCCATGATAATCACCAATAATCACCCATGATAATCACCAATAATCACCTAATTAAATCACCCATGATAATCACCCAATAATCACCAATAATCACCCATGATAATCACCAATAATGCAACCCATGATAATCACCAATAAATCACCAATAATCACCCATGATAATCATGATAATCACCAATAATTCACCCATGATAATCACCAATAATCACCAATAATCACCCATGATAATCACCAATATTAGGAGTATATTGTTTGGAATTGGTTTTGTTTAATGGTTGTTGAAGGCGAAGGCATGGGGGTCGAGCGGCTGACCGATCGTAAAACGTTACAGATCAGATTTGTCAGATTGAATTCCGCTCGGCATGAAGTAAAACTATAAAAGCCGTCTGCGCAAATCAATAATTATCCCATCAAAACAGATGAAAATATACAACGCCGAGAGAAATTCACTTCTGTCTGTGGTCGAGCGATCAATATCTGCTGTCAATCAAAACACCCAAATTAACCCCAATGGGTATTGATCATTGTATTTCCTGTAATTTATATAGAATGAATACATGGCGGGATTACTGCAGAGTACATACCCCGGGGCGTCGGTCCTGCCCCCCCCCCCCTCCCCGTTCTGATCCAGTCATATCGGTGAGTGATCACACCAGGACATGGATAATGGTCAGAAAGGTAATTAACAATTTCCACAACAAAGGAAATCCATACAAACGATGAGGGGAAACATACTGACTCCATGCGGGCAGACTGCAAGGTATATTGAGCCACCACCATAAGCCAAACCATTTAATAAATAATGAGTTTAAAGAAGATAACTCCGGGGATTGGCAAAACAATCACCCCTTAGTGCACCCCCCCCCCCCCCCGTACAAAGAACACTAAACAGTTCATCACATATTGGAAATCCTTACCATGGAGGAGAAAAGTCTTATTGCATTTCATTGACTCATCTCTGTCATTCGAAAGATAACAGGACTCTGCTCTGACAACAGGGGGGAATAAAGGATAGTAACAGCCAGGATGACATCTTACTCCTCTCCTCTCTCTCTGCAGTAAAAGGAACTTAATACAGTTCCCATTCATCCACAGGGAATGTGGGCGGGTACACTGAGCCTGTACATGGTGAATGTGGTCTGACAGCCTCACTCCGCCCACCACTTGCAATGTGAGGCTGATATGACATCACTGCTTCCTACAGGAAGAAACTACAGAATGGGATGTGCCAAGACCGTGGCACGCTGGTGGAATAGGAGGCAGAGCCGCAGGGTCTTACAAACCGGAAACCAAAGAGAATTCACGGTTTGATTTGAAAAATGATTCGGCTATTTCGGGATGCAACCAGTGAGTGAGTCTGAAGATGGATGACATAGCCAGTGAAGGTAGGAAACTAGCAAACAAGGGCATGTAAAGACGTTTTTGCCCGGAGTTCTCCTTTAATGTCCATGGAAATCCCATTAGTACCAAAGAGCTCCCATGGGGTTGTCTACCTGAAAAAATCCACACAAATCGATTTATATAGAAAAATTATACAACTCTTTATTACAAACAGCATCTTAGAGCTGGGTCCAAAGGAAGGACCCCAGTCGTTTTAAAAGTATTTGATGCCCCGCCTCCATGCCTAATCCTCAGATATACAATGAATAGATAAAAAAGATATATTTAGTACTTAGGCTCGTTTGTATATATGTATCCTTCTCCTCGAGTTAGGTTGTTGGAAATTAATTTTAGTTTTTGGCTTCACTTCAGTCAGTGGGGCAGTGATCTATTGGTTTTGTCTGGTCAGGGTTTCCTAGCTGGGTGTTTGATTTCTCTCACCTGCTTCTGGGAGAAGCTTCCAGAATATAGGGGCAGGGGGAGTCAAATGTCTCAGTATGAATATTTATTGATTGGTTCAGAGCCAATCCCTGGAAGTGAGGCATCGGAAAGTGGCTGGGGAGGTGAATAATTTTTGGGAGGCCTTTCTAGGATGTTCTTTGCTATGGAGGGTTGCAGTGTATAGTTCATTGTATGGTCATTCAATTCTATGGTCATAATCTATGGTCATAGATGTATGATCTTCGATATATGGTCATCAGTGTATGGTCATCAATGTATGGACATCGGTGTATGGTCAGTCAGTGTATGGTCATCATTGTATGGTCTTCAGTGTTTGGTCATCATTGTATGGTCATCAGTGTATGGTCATCAATCTATGGTCATAGATGTATGATCTTCGATATATGGTCATCAATGTCTGTATGGTCATGTATGGTCATCATTTTATGGTCATCAGTGTATGGTCATCATTGTATGGTCATCATTGTATGGTCATCGGTGTATGGTCATCGGTATGGGTCATCGGATGTATCATGTGTGGTCATCGTTGTATGGTCATTGTATGGTCATCATTGTTTGGTCATCATTGTATGGTCATCAGTGTCATCAGTGTTTTGGTCATCGGTGTTATGGTCATTAATGTATGGTCATTGGTGTATGGTTTCATCATTGTATGGTCATCAGGTGTTTGTCATTTATTATTGGTCATCATTGTATGGTCATCATTGTATGGTCATCAGTGTATGGTCATCGGTGAAATGGTCAGCATTGTGTATGGTCATCATTGTACGGGTCATTATATGGTATCATTGTATGGTCATCATTGTATAGTCATCAGTGTATGGTCTTCAGTGTATGGTCATCAGTGTATGGTCATTGTATGGACATCAGTGTATGGTCATCGGTGTGTATGGTCATCGGTTGTGTGGTAATCAATTTATGGTCATCAGGTGTATGGTCATCGGTGTATGGTCATCAATGTATGGTCATCGGTTGTATGGTCATCAATGTTATGGTCATCGGTGTATGGTCATCGGTGTATGGTCATTGGTGTATGGTCATCGGTGTATTGGGTCATCAATGTTATGGTCATCAATGTATGGTCATTGGTGTATGGTCTTTGTATGGTCATCAATGTATGGTCATCGGTGTAGGTTGATGGTCATCAAATGTATTGTCATCGTGTATCGGTTTTTCAAATGGTCATCGGTGTGTATGGTCATCGGTGTATGGTCATCGGTGTATGGTCATCGGTGTATGGTCATCAGTGTTATGGTCCAAGTCATCAGTGTATGGTCATCGGTGTATGGTCGCCAAAGTATGGTCCATCAATGTATGGTCATCAATGTATGGTCATCAATGTATGGTCATCAATGTATGGTCATCAATGTATGGTCAGCAATGTGTATGGTCATCAATGTACGGCCACCAATGTATTGTCAGGAGCTTGCAGCTCTAGGTTTGGGAGAGAAGCTGAGGTAGAAGCACCTGCTGCAACTAGAAAGCCAAAATATACCGTGTTTCAAAGAGAACATCATCATCCATCAGTTTTTAACATAAACAAGATAATTTATATCCAAGTTTAAAAAAAGGAGCATTCCTGGAGTGACCCAAAAATTCACCCAAACATACTGAATGACACAACAAATACCTAACATACACCAGCATTCGTTCAACACATCCAACCTTCACCCAATATACACTAAACAGTCACCAATATTCAGGGAACTGTAGGAGCTTATCTGGCAAAGTGACTGAACATTCACCCAACATACACCAATATACAATGGACTATAGGAGCTTTTCTGGAGAGTGACCCAACATACACCTGATATACACCAACATACTGTACACCCAACTCAACACCCCCACCCACTCCACACACTCCACCTCACTTAACATACATCTAACTTTCGTCCAACATATACCAAACATTCACCCGATATTCAGGGGACTATAGGAGCTTAATTGGTGAGTGATACAAAATATACCTGATATACACCCAACCTTCACCCAATATACACCATAGATTCACCCAAAATTCATGGGACTGTGGGAGCTTACCTGGTGAGTGACACACAATAAACCCAATTTACACCCAACATTCAACCAATATTCACGCAACATAAACCCAATATACAAGGGACTGTAGGAGCTTACCTGGTGAGTGACCCAACATTCGCCATACATACACCCAACATTCAACCAACACACACTCAACCTTCAGAGGATTGTAGGGCTTACCTAATGAGTGACCCAACATACACCCAACATCCTCTCAACATACAGGGGAATGTTAAAGTTTTCTGGTGACCTAACTTACAACCTGATATGCACTCAGCATGCACCCAGTGTACATATGTCAGTATACATACACCCAACACACCCAATATACAGGGGATGTAGAAGCTTACCTGGTGAGCGACCCAACATATACCTAATATACACCAGCATTTATTCAACATACACCCAACCTTTGCCAATATACACCAAACATTCACCCAATATTCAGAAGACTGTAGGAGCTTACCTGGCGAGTGACCAAAAATGCACGTAATTTACACCCAACATTCAACCAATATACAGTACATCCAACATACACCCAGTATATAGGGGAATGTAGGAGCTTACTTGGTGAGTGACCCAGCTTGCACCCGATATACACCCAATCCACACACAACATACACCCAATATAAAGGGGAATGTAGATATAGAGCAGAAAATTCACCGATAATCTGTCCATTACCCAGAAGGCAATGATGATGACAACTTGTGAGTCTTTCATGTTTTGAACCTTCTGTAATGTGGGCGGCACGGGTGTGCAGTGTGTCAGAAATGTGGAGCTCCTAGGACTGATGTAGTAATGTGTCCCCGTCGTCCCGTTTGTTGGATTCCCATCTCACTGCATGGGATTAGATGTCCGGAAATGAACTCCTAGGGACTGATGTAGTAATGTGTCCCCATGTCCCGTTTGGTCCCAAGTGCAAAAAAAAAAGCTCCTAGGACTGAAATGTGTGTGTCCCCCGTCGTCCCGTTTGTTGGATTCCATTTAGCATGGGACAGATGGGAAATGAACACAAACTGGCTGGGGGAAAAAAACCCCCCTCCTTTAGTACACTGTTGGGGGCCAGCTGTTACAAGTCCCATGAGGCCTTGCAAGACTGACAGTTACAAGCATGACTCCCAAAGGCAGAGACATGATGGGACTTGTATTTCCGCAACAGCTGGAGGGCCGCCAGTTTGACAACCCTCCTTCCTGAATTACGCTTTATAGCAGCCTTTTTTCAACCAGGGTGCCCGACACCCTGGGGTGCCTTCAGATTTTTTCAGGGGCGCCTTGACCAAATGCCTAGAAGTTGCCCAAAAAATGGTCTACAAGCCATCGGGTGGAACAAGCCGGCCTTTTAGTTACACAAAGCCACAGGTTTTCATTGTGCACCATTACGACCTTCTAGCCGCCGGCATCCTGACAACCAATGATGTCATCGGTTGATAAGGAGGATGCTGGGTCTCTGCACAGCATCCTTGTTTGCCCCTCCCCCTCTATCAGCACTGGGGTCACATTTACTGAGCGAGGGAGAAGAGAAATGCTGGGAAGGTAAGTACCAGACGGAAAATGTGTATTTGGAAGAATAAACCACCTCTAACCTCAGTTGTCCTACATGCGTGGATGTCGCTGCGTCACATCAAACTGTTACATTTTAGAATGGGGCGCCTCAAGATTGTCGCAAATTTTAAAGGGTGCCTTGGCTGAAAAAAAGGTTGAGAAACCTCGCTCTAAGGGCCTTCTTCCTCCTCCGCTGGCACCTTCTGGCCATCCTGCACATCCCGGCGCACACTGACAGCGGCCCCGCCCCTCACGCGCTCTGAGCGCACACGGGGGATCCGCCCACCTCTCTACTCCCCTCTGCAGGTGGTCCCTTGGCCTGGGTGACCCTCCTTGTGTGTTGGCTTGGCTGTACCCTCACCCTTCCGCTGACACACACAGTGTCCCTTTGCCCCCCTTTAAACTGCCGCCCTATGCAAATGCCTTGTTTGCCTGGCGGAGATACGCCCCCGACTGGGGCCCCTACCAGACTGCCCCAATTTACACACCCACTCTCAGGAATTAAAGTATAAATAGTTGATGGAATTAAACACACATTTACTTATTAGGACTTTCAATAAAATTGATTTTAAACAATAAGAAAGCATGCCATGAATCAAAGACTAATGAACACAAATGGCACAGTATGGGGGGGGGGGGGGGGGCAGGAGGGCACAGTACGGGGGGCACAGTCGGGAGGGCACAGTACAGGGGGGGAGTCAGGAGGGCACAGTACAGGGGGGGAGTCAGGAGGGCACAGTACAGGGGGGAGTCAGGAGGGCACAGTACAGGGGGGAGTCGGGAGGGCACAGTACAGGGGGGAGTCAGGAGGGCACAGTACAGGGGGGAGTCAGGGAGGGACAGGACACATACAGGGGAGTCAGGAGGGCACAGTACAGGGGAGTCAGGAGGGCACAGTACAGGGGGAGTCAGGAGGGCACAGTACAGGGGGGAGTCAGGAGGGCACAGTACAGGGGGGGAGTCAGGAGGGCACAGTACAGGGGGGAGTCAGGAGGGCACAGTACAGGGGAGGAGTCAGGAGGGCACAGTACAGGGGATCAGGAGGGCACAGTACAGGGGGAGTCAGGAGGGCACAGTACAGGGGGATCAGGAGGGCACAGTACAGGGGGAGTCAGGAGGGCACAGTACAGGGGAGGAGTCAGGAGGGCACAGTACAGGGGGGAGTCAGGAGGGCACAGTACAGGGGGGGAGTCAGGAGGCACAGTACAGGGGGGAGTCACAGCACAGTACAGGGGGGAGTCAGGAGGGCACAGTACAGGGGGAGTCAGGAGGGCACAGTACAGGGGGAGTCAGGAGGGCACAGTACAGGGGGTCAGGAGGGCACAGTAACAGGGGGGAGGAGGGCACAGTACAGGGGAGGAGTCAGGAGGCACAGTACAGGGGGAGTCAGGAGGGCACAGTACAGGGGAGGAGTCAGGAGGGCACAGTACAGGGGGAGTCAGGAGGGACAGTACAGGGGGGGGGCACAGTACAGGGGGATCAGGAGGGCACAGTACAGGGGGATCAGGAGGGCACAGTACAGGGGGATCAGGAGGGCACAGTACAGGGGGAGTCAGGAGGGCACAGTACAGGGGGAGTCAGGAGGGCACAGTGACAGGGGAGGAGTCAGGAGGGCACAGTACAGGGGGAGTCAGGAGGGCACAGTAGGGCACAGTACAGGGGGAGTCAGGAGGGCACAGTACGATGCAGGGGAGGAGTCAGGAGAGGCACAGTACAGGGGGAGTCAGGAGGGCACAGTACAGGGGGGAGTCAGGAGGGCACAAGGGCACAGTGCAGGGGGGAGTCAGGAGGGCACAGTACAGGGGGACAGGAGGGCACAATACTGGGATCAGGAGGGGAGGGATCAGGAGGGCACAAATACTGGGATCAGGAGGGCACAACTGGGACATGAGGGCACAATACAGGATCAGGAGGGAGCAGATTCTGCGACGCTGCCCATGCCATCCCCGGCCAGCTTAGCAAAAAGCGTGACTGTCCCGGCAAATCCTGGACAGCTGGCAAGCATGATGTAATGCAAGATTATCATGGGGCCCCCTTTGCACCTGGGGCCCCTGGCCAGTGCCCAGAGGTACCCATGCATTAAGACAGCCCTCCATAATAATGATTCAAAGATGAAGGCAATAGTGGGGAAACCAACATATCCTAGATGTCGGTCCTCCTGACAGGTTCCCTTTACAGCCGTCACGAGTCCTGCCGACCGTTTCCCTTTAAAACCGTGTTGCTGCCAGAGGGACTTGTACTGCATTAGGACTGCAGGGAATGTGGGAATATATTCCTCCTGTCCATAGGACCCCCCCCCCTCTTGCACATAGGACCCCCCCTTCCTCCTGTCCATAGAACCCCCCACCCCCAGCCCCTGAAGGGAGAAGCTCTATGAATGAGTGTTGCTGGTTGCTTCTCCTCTGAGCGCGCTCCATACGTAGCGGTGAACGCGCGGACACGTGGGAATGGATGGCGCTGCTTTGTCCACATTATGCAGAAGTACAGCAGGCTTGTTATCATTGCAGGCGAGTAACATGTCAGTGTGAGATCTACACGCTATGCTGACACCAGCACTATATCACGGCTACAGACTTCTACAATCCACATAGAGGAGAACACGGAGTGCAGCGTGCAGAATGCGTCCGTACAACAATGGCTGCTGCTGCCCCCATCCGTCTGACTCCGGCGCCTCTCATACAGCAGCTGGCTGGATATCCGTCCGTGGAGAACGGGGCCACACAAGACCGCAGGATCACAAATCTGCCGCTCACCTTTCTGCTTCATCATTGACTCCACGTCTTCATTGATTATTGGTTGATTTATTATTATTGGGTGATCAGGATATAAAGGAGAATCAATAACCCTTTATACTTGTATTATTTATTATTGTACTGCTGAGTGCGCAGGACATTTATTTCTATGTGAGCACACACATGCATACACGCAGACACACGCATACAGACGCATACACACACAAGTGCACATACACGCACAAGTGCAACACACGCATACACGCACAAGTGCACACACACACGCATACATGCACCACACACACGCATACACCACAAGTGCACACACACACACAATACATGCACAAGTGCACACACACATACACATGCATACACACACATACAAGTGCACACACACACACGCATGCACACAGACGCATACACACACAAGTGCACACACACACACAGTGCATACACACACAAGTGCACACACAACGCATACACAATACGCGCACACACACATACAACATGCACACACACAAATGCACACACAGACACATACAACACACAAGTGTACACATGCACACACACGCATACACACACAGACACAAAAAAGCACACACAAAAACACAGACAGACACACGCATACACACAGCATACACACGCATACACGCACACAGACACATACAGGCACGCACACATAAACACGCACGCACACACACAAATGCACATACACACAGACATGCGCACACAGACACATAAACATGTACGCACACAGACATGCACACACACACACGGCACGTGGTTTTACGTTTGATCTGCTCAAACACAATGTATGTGAATTGCACCGCCTGGCCCCCCGACCTGTCACCTATTATTCTCCATTCTCACATTTCTTCTCCGATATTACAGAACAGAAAAGAGCTGACAGATCTGTAGGACAGCATTCCGGGGGCTCCCCCCCCCCCCCATGTCATCAGATGGTTGTCAGTCCATGTCCCAGCATTGGGGGGGCTGCAGGACTACAAGTCACACTATACTGGTCCGCACATTGGCATAGAGAGCATAGAGAGTGTATAGAGAGCATAGAGAGTGTATAGAGAACATACAGAGTGTATAGAGAGCATACATACGGAGTGTATAGAGAGCATAGAGAGTGTATATAGAGCATAGAGAGTGTATAGAGAACATACGGAGTGTATAGAGAGCATAGAGAGTGTATAGAGAGCATACAGAGTGTATATAGAGCATAGAGAGAGTGTATAGAGAGCATAGAGAGTGTATAGAGAACATACGGAGTGTATAGAGAGCATACAGAGTGTATATAGAGCATAGAGAGTGTATAGAGAGTGTATAGAGAGCATAGAGAGTGTATAGAGAGCATACAGAGTGTATAGAGAGCATACAGAGTGTATAGAGAGCATACAGAGTGTATAGAGAGCATAGAGAGTGTATAGAGAACATACAGAGTGTATAGAGAGCATAGAGAGTGTATAGAGAGCATAGAGAGTGTATAGAGAACATACAGAGTGTATAGAGAGCATACAGAGTGTATAGAGAACATACAGAGTGTATAGAGAACATACGGAGTGTATAGAGAGCATAGAGAGTGTATAGAGAGCATAGAGAGTGTATATAGAGCATAGAGAGTGTATAGAGAGCATACAGAGTGTATAAAGAGCATACAGAGTGTATAGAGAGCATACAGAGTGTATAGAGAGCATAGAGAGTGTATAGAGAACATACAGAGTGTATAGAGAGCATAGAGAGTGTATAGAGAACATACAGAGTGTATAGAGAGCATAGAGAGTGTATAGAGAGCATACAGAGTGTATAGAGAGCATACAGAGTGTATAGAGAGCATAGAGAGTGTATAGAGAACATACAGAGTGTATAGAGAGCATAGAGAGTGTATAGAGAGCATACAGAGTGTATAGAGAACATACAGAGTGTATAGAGAACATACAGAGTGTATAGAGAGCATAGAGAGTGTATAGAGAGCATAGAGAGTGTATAGAGAGCATAGAGAGTGTATAGAGAGCATAGAGAGTGTATAGAGAGCATACAGAGTGTATAGAGAGCATAGAGAGTGTATAGAGAACATAGAGAGTGTATAGAGAGAGCATACAGAGTGTTAGAGAGAAACATACAGAGTGTATAGAGAACATACAGAGTGTATAGAGAACATACAGAGTGTATAGAGAACATACAGAGTGTATAGAGAGCATAGAGAGTGTATAGAGAGCATACAGAGTGTATAGAGAGCATACAGAGTGTATAGAGAGCATAGAGAGAGTGTATAGAGAGCATACAGAGTGTAAAAGAGAGCATACAGAGTGTATAGAGAGCATACAGAGTGTATAGAGAGCATACAGAGTGTATATAGAGCATAGAGAGTGTATAGAGAGCATACAGAGTGTAAAGAGAGCATACAGAGTGTATAGAGAGCATACAGAGTGTAAAGAGAGCATACAGAGTGTATAGAGAGTATATACAGCATATAGGATGTACAGAGTGTATAGAGAGTATACAGCATACAGGATGTACAGAGAGTATAGAGAGTATACAGCATACAATATATATATACCATATAGAGTGTATAGAGAGTATACAGCATACAGGATATATAGACCGTATAGAGAGTATACAGCATACAGGATGTACAGAGTGTATAGAGAGTATATACAGCATACAGGATGTATAGAGTGTATAGAGAGTATACAGCATACAGGATATATAGACCGTACAGAGCGTACAGAGCCATGCCGGACATGGAACACCCTGGAAGTTCTATCATTGCCTATTCCCAGCATGCACAGAATATGTGTCTATAGGAAGCAGAAACAGACGCATGAACATTCATTTCCAGCGACTACAAGCAGGGCCGATCGTTGTGGCTCGCAGTTTCTTCAACCACATGAGTGTTTATCTGCCGGGACCGGCCCAGCTCTATACATTATTTATAGGAACGCTTCAACCTGCTAATACAACTAATAGCCTATCAGTGTTGAATTAATAGCCATGTCCTCCGGTATTTGATGGGTTAATGAACCCTTCTACAACAATGTGTAAACATAATGCTTGGAGGATACCTTTTATCATAGACAATGGATGAGTTATTGATCTGATCCTTAGTATACCCAACAACCACACACACTACTCGCCAACTGTCATATGTGGGAGGAAAACTGCCTCAGAGCAAAGAGCAATGGTGGCGTGTTGAGCCCAGCCACTCATACTGACCAATCAGATACTTTACAGATGGAACTGACTGAGTTCTATAGAGTACAATGCATCGAATATCATCATTCATCTTTGCACCACCAAATGACATGTTCACACCGCACATCCAAATGCAGGAAAATGCACAGAAAAGTTATTGTCTTCAATAGAACCCATTCACACCATGGCATCATGCAGATATTTTTTTGCCCAACTGAACAAAGTTCATTTACCTCCATGTTGTCATTCAAGTCAGATGAAATCAAAAGTGCATGAACACATGTTAACCTATACAATCTGAACACAAGCTAGGTGTGTATTTCTGGTGTGAAGCCAAAATGAGGGTGGTCATAAAGGTCCAGGTGTCTAACCAACAACATGAGGGTGGCCATAAAGGTCCAGGTGTCTAGCCAACAACATGAGGGTGGTCATAAAGGTCCAGGTGTCTAACCAACAACATGAGGGTGGCCATAAAGGTCCAGGTGTCTATCCAACAACATGAGGGTGGCCATAAAGGTCCAGGTGTCTAACCAACAACATGAGGGTGACCATAAAGGTCCAGGTGTCTATCCAACAACATGAGGGTGGCCATAAAGGTCCAGGTGTCTAACCAACAACATGAGGGTGGCCATAAAGGTCCAGGTGTCTAACCAACAACATGAGGGTGGCCATAAAGGTCCAGGTGTCTAACCAACAACATGAGGGTGGCCATAAAGGTCCAGGTGTCTAAGAAACAACATGAGGGTGGCCATAAAGGTCCAGGTGTCTAAGCAACAACATGAGGGTGGCCATAAAGGTCCAGGTGTCTAAGCAACAACATGAGGGTGGCCATAAAGGTCCAGGTGTCTAAGCAACAACATGAGGGCGGCCATAAAGCTCCAGGTGTCTAAGCAACAACATGAGGGTGGCCATAAAGGTCCAGGTGTCTATCCAACAACATGAGGGCGGCCATAAAGGTACAGGTGTCTAAGCAACAACATGAGGGTGGCCATAAAGGTCCAGGTGTCTAAGCAACAACATGAGGGTGGCCATAAAGGTCCAGGTGTCTAACCAACAACATGAGGGTGGCCATAAAGGTACAAGTGTCTAGCCAACAACATAAGGGTGGTCATAAATGTACAGATATCTAACCAACAACATAAGGGTGGTCATAAATGTACAGATATCTAACCAACAACTTATGGTGGCCATATAGTTATAGGTATCTAACCAACAATATATGGTGGCCATAAAAGGAGCAGATATCTAACCAAAAACATATGTCGGCCATAAAGGAGCAGGTATCTAACCAACAACATATGGTGGCCATAAAGGTACAGGTATCTAACCAACAACATATGGTGGCCATAAAGGTGCAGGTATCTAACCAACAACATATGGTGGACCTAAAGGTGCAGGTATCTAAACAAAAACATAAGATGGCCATAAAGGTGCAGATATCAAGCAAGCACCATAAGGGTTGCCATACAAACACATGTACAGTATCTAACCAACAATACATGGTGGTATTACATGGTCCATCCTCAAGTGTCTAGCACAACAGATCCTGCCAACCTCTCCTCAAAATGGGATGGATGAAGTGCAAGCACAATAGAGAGAACCTTCTCTGATAATCCGTGATAGCAATCACATATACTGAAAATTGTAAGTGCTCATCCCTACACCTCTAGGTAACCAAAGTGTTAAAGGTAGGTAGCATTGCTTCATTTTATTTCAAAGTGCATGGCCAGCCTAACCAACCAAGACTCATCCACAAGGCGGTCCTCTGTGAGCATAATTAGGAATAATGAGAAATATGTTGAAACATTGAACGTGCTGCTAATCAACTTTTGGCCAACTTTGCTATTTAGAGTTATAACACTGCAATCCTCTCTCTTTGTAATTGATGTAATTATTATATAAAAGTGTTAGAAATCATGAGTCTTAGGCCAAAAAAAATCAAGTTTACTTAGATACGTCTAAATGGTACATTTTGATTTGGGCATTTCTTTTATTTATTTTTTTTAACTTTTGACCGTTCATTAGATCCATGGAGCCCTGATCTCTGTCCCAACCCCTAGTGTTCCATAGAGACCTGATCTCTGTCCATACCCTTAGTCATCCATAGAGACCTGATCTCTGTCCATACCCTTAGTCATCCATAGAGACCTGATCTCTGTCCATACCCTTAGTGACCCATAGAGACCTGATCTCTGTCCATACCCTTAGTCATCCATAGAGACCCTATCTCTGTCCATACCCTTAGTCATCCATAGAGACCTGATCTCTGTCCATACCCTAGGTCATCCATAGAGACCTGAGCTCTGTCCATACCCTTAGTCACCCATACAGACCTGATCTCTGTCCGTACCCTTAGCCATCCATAGAGACCTGATCTCTGTCCATACCCTTAGCCATCCATAGAGACCTGATCTCTGTCCATACCCTTAGTCATCCATAGAGACCTGATCTCTGTCCATACCCTTAGTCATCCATAGAGACCTGATCTCTGTCCATACCCTTAGCCATCCATAGAGCCCTGATCTCTGTCCATACCCTTAGTCATCCATAGAGACCTGATCTCTGTCCATACCCTTAGTCATCCATAGAGACCTGATCTCTGTCCATACCCTTAGTCATCCATAGAGACCTGATCTCTGTCCATACCCTTAGCCATCCATAGAGCCCTGATCTCTGTCCATACCCTTAGTGATCCATGGAGCTCTGATATTTGTCCATACCCTTAGTAATCCATGGAGCCCTGATCTCTGTCCCTACCCTTAGTGATCAATGGAGTCCTGATATTTGTCTATACCCTTAGTTATCCATGAAGCCCTGATCTTTGTCCATATCCTGAGTCATCCATGGAGCCCTAATCTCTGTCCATACCCTTAGGGACCCATGGAGCCCTGATTTTTGCCCATACTCTTGGTGACCCATGGAGCCCTGATATTTGTCCATTCCCTTTGGGGACCCATGGAGCTCTGATCTTTGCCCATACCTTTGGTGAACCATGGAGCTCTGATATTTGTCCATACCCTTAGTCATCCATGGAGCCCTGATCTTTGTCCATACTCTTAGTGATCCATGCAGCCCTGATCGCTGTCCATACCCTTAGTGAACCATGGAGCCCTAATCTCTGTCCCTACCCTTAGTCATCCATGGAGCCCTGATCTTTGTCCATACTCTTAGTGATCCATGCAGCCCTGATCTTTGTCCATTGCCCATACTCTTAGTGATCCATGCAGCCCTGATCTTTGTCCATACCCTTAGTGATCCATGCAGCCCTGATCTTTGTCCATACCCTTAGTCATCCATGCAGCCCTGATCGTTGTCCATACCCTTAGAGATGGCAAGTGGTTGTTATCTTTTCTAATGACCATATTGTGTACATTGTGTATATCCTCAAATGCTTTCACTGAATCTTGAGGCAGTTTGTGTTGGGTTCTATGCCCACCCATGGTGGCAGACTGAAGAACAGAGAGGCTATTATGCAGGTTTCTTCTGATCACCAAACCTCGGGCAGTTTACCAAGCTTTATGCCATGAGATCTCCATCAGGGTAGGAGACCTGACCTCTCCAGTTACTCCTTTTATAAAATGTTATAGAGAGGCAGATGGAGGCACACAATTGCAGCAATATGCCCAGACAAGCAGCAAGCCAGCAGCAGCCACAGACACACTCGATAAACGTTTTTGTGCATGCATGATAGACCTGTCAATGGTCTCCCCTCAATGGACTGATATTCTGCTGGGTAGGTCCAGCTAACTGTTGCATTAAAGGGATCCTTTATAACAGACCGATGATAAATCACATTGACATCTACACATCTATGACTTATCTGTCAATCGTAGCCAGACCATCAAGAAGAGATTATGGATACGGGTTCAGGTTAACAAACTACTCATTTAATCACCCTGGTGTAGAACTATAAGTCTCAGCAAGCAGCCATGCTGGGATTTTTCGGGTAATACTGACTTGATATCAATGCTTTGTAGATCTGGAGTATGAATGACTCTGTGTATTATATTTGTATTATGAGCCCACAATGCTCAGACAGTGAAGGTTCTCCAGAAGGATGGCCACATGTATGGCTCTCCATTATCCCAGGCTGTATGTTTCTGTGTTTCTGGTGTTACATTGTATCGGTGGCTTTGACAAATCACAGTCATCCTTATTACACATGTGTGTTTTATGAGCTGGGTACATATAACAGCCTTGGCAGGACTGAATACCTGAACCTACAATCCCATGCCTGAGACAGAAACCAGCAACGCATGGCTCTCCAGCTCATGTGAAAGCCTCAGCATCCCAGGAGAGCCAGCTGGTATCTGTAGTCCTACAGGAAATGAAAACTTCCTAAGCGTAACCTATAGCAAGTGGCTTCAGATGGGGAACTACAAATCCAAGCATTGCTGTCCAGGTGCCGTCTATCAGGGCATGTAGGATCCAACTTATGGAGAACACATTGGGGGCTTGTTTATTAAAACTGGAGAGTGCAAAATCGGGTGCAACTCTGCATAGAAACCAATCAGCTTCCAGATTTTTTGGTTTTATTTTGCCAAAGCTTCATTGCACAAGCTGAAGTTGGGAGCTGATTGGCTGCCATGCACAGCTGCACCAGATTCGGCACTCTCCAGTTTTAGTACATCTCCCTCCATTGACTCTAGGTCTATGGAAGCTCTTCCATGGTATGAGAGCAGATTTGATTCTTCAGTCACCTGGATCCCCCTGGAGTCCTCATAGCACCTCCATGGATGTGTTCACTCTGCAGCCTCTTCCCACGCATGTTTCTCACAAATTAAACTAGTCAAGCCTGCAACTCATTAGCCCAGAGTTCATATGTGAATTGTTTAATATCAGTTATCACACATAACCGGCTCTTATTGCTCTGCCTCCCCCGTGACCTGAGTAGAAATGAAATATGGCCTGAAGTATAACAAGGAGGCAGCGTGGAGAGGACGGGGTTAACCCTTCCCAAGCCAAGAGGACCAGTAAGGCGATGCTGCTGGCAATGAAAAGAGACAACCCTGCACTGCAGTCACACAATGGTACCCTTACCACTACGAGAACACACTGCTCAGCATGACCACCAAACCCACCCAGGGGTCCCTTACACCCTCAACAACCCCAGTCCTGTCTGCCTGGCACAGTGCAGGGTGGGCTCATATAAGGGAAGGCAGTGTGGTGCAGGTATACAATGTATGGTGCAGGTGTACAGTGTGTGGTGCAGGTGTACAGTGTATGGTGCAGGTGTACAGTGTGTGGTGCAGGTGTACAGTGTGTGGTGCAGGTGTACAATTTGTGGTGCAGGTATACAATGTATGGTGCAGGTGTACAGTGTGTGGTGCAGGTGTACAATGTATGGTGCAGGTGTGCAATGTGTGGTGCAGGTGTACAATGTATGGTGCAGGTGTGTAATGTGTGGTGCAGGTGTACAATGTGTGGATGCAGGTGTACAATGTGTGCTGCAGGTGTACAATGTGTGTGCATGTGAACAATGTGTGTGCAGGTGTACAAGGTGGTTCAAGCAATGTGGTGCATATGTACAATGTGTGGTGCAGGTGTAAAAAGTAAGGCAGTGTGGTGCAGGTGTACAGTGTACGGTACAGGTGCACAAGGTAAGGTGGTGTGGTGCAGATGTACAATGTGTAGTGCAGGTGTACGATGTATGGTGCGGGTGTACAGAGTGTGCTGCAGGTGTACAAGGTGTGATGCACGTTTACTAGGTAAGGCAGTGTTGTTCAGGTGTACAAGGTAGGGCAATGTGGTGCAGGTGTACAGAGTGTGGTGCAGGTGTACAGAGTGTGGTGCAGGTGTACAGAGTGTGGTAGGCAAGTCTACTAGGTAAGGCAGTATTGTTGAGGTGCATAAGGTAAGGCAATGGTTAATGACTAGACATAGGCAAACACCACGCAATGGACCGATATCAGCTCAGATTGGCGGTATCCATACACGATGGAATCGAGGACATGACCATATTTGAAAAGTTTGCTGACATGATCCATAGATTGCAATGGCAAGAGATGACCAGCCTAGATCTCTGTGGATCTCCATGGATCAGAACCTGACCTGGCTCAGCCATCCTGATCACTTCTCTCCACATTCTGCTCACCAATAGACACCAAAGCACCAGTTCCCACCAATAGATACCCAAGCACCAGTTCCCACCATAGCACCCAAGTTCCCACCATAGATACCCAAGCACAGTTCCCACCATAGACACCCAAGCACCAGTTCCCACCATAGACACCCAAGCACCAGTTCCCACCATAGACACCCAAGCACCAGTTCCCACAATAGACACCCAAGCACCAGTTCCCACCATAGACACCCAAGCACCAATTCCCACCATAGACACACAAGCACCAGTTCCCACCACACACAGTCACCCCCACAGACACCTGATGATATAAAGCAGTCCTACCTCTCTGTGCAGCTCCAGCTGGAGAGAATCCTATAGTTGAGACAAGTAGCAGAAAAACCACCAAATGTCCAGATTGTGGATCCATCCTGATCACAGGTCACCAGCATCCATCTCCAGTCCCAGCCAACTGCAGCTCTTCTCCTTCTTCTTACACAGCAGGATACTGCAGCCTTCTATAGACTTCATCCATGAAGTGCAGCTCTATGGCTCCTGATAGATGGTAGCTCTACCTTGGATATTCCTTGGAAAGTCCTTTACCTTGGGTATTCCTTGGACGGTCCTTCTTCATTGGGTATCCTCCTGAGTCTCTGGGTGTCCTCCTGAATCTCTGGGCTCAATGAATGTTCTCCTGAATCTCTAGTTATCCTCTTGGATCTCTGAGCTCAGTGGTTGTCCTCCTTGATCTCCAGGCTCAGTGGTTAACCTCCTGGATCTCTGGGCTCAGTGGGTGTCCTCCTGGATCTCCAGGCTCAGTGGTTGACCTCCTGGATCTCTGGGCTCAGTGGTTGACCTCCTGGATCTCCAGGCTCAGAGGTTGTCTTCCTGGATCTGTGGGTGTCCTAGGTCTCTGGGCTCATTGAATGTTCTCCTGAATCTCTAGTTGTCCTCCTAGATCTCTGAGCTTAGTGGTTGTTCCCCTTGATATCTAGGCTCAGTGCTTGTCCTCCTGGATCTCTGTTTGTCTTCCTGGATTTCCAGGCTCAGTGATTGTCCTCCTGGATCTCCAGGCTCATTGGTTGTCTTCCTGGATATCTGGACTCAGTGATTGTCCCCCTGGATCTCCAGGCTCAGTGGTTGTCCTCCTGGATCTCCGGGCTCATTGGTTGTCCTCCTGGATCTTTGAACTCAGTAGTTGTCCTCCTGGATTTCTGGTTGTCCTCCTGGATCTCCAGGCTCAGTGGTTGTCCTCCTGGATCTCCAGGCTCAGTGGTTGTCCTCCTGGATCTCCAGGCTCAGTGGTTGTCCTCCTGGATCTCCAGGCTCCCTGTACACCTTCTTCCATAAATTATTCTTCCTCTCTTATATCCAGTCTTGTATCCCTCCAGAGTCCTTGGCTCCAGCCTCGCAGCACAGGCAATAGCAGGAGCTCGGCTCAGACGTCCACAGCAGACAAGAGCAGTTCAGAGCCTCCCCGGTCCCGGCTGGCCATGTTCCATCAGTCCCTGGCAGAGGATGTGAAGGACCGGGGCTCAGCTGTGCATGGCAGGTTGGTCCTGTATGTCACCTGTCTGTGGTCCTCTATGGATGGGAGGCTTGGCGGAGTGCTGGGCTTTGCATCCTCCGCTGCTCTCAGCTCAGACTCCAATGCTGGGCTTTCTCCCCATCAGAACTTTTGCTGTCTGGTCCTCCAGAGCCTTGCATCCTCCTATGGTGTGCAGGATCAGGCTGTGTTCTCCTCTCCCTCCCTTCTCTTCCCTTCCCTCAGCAGCATTGGCAGCCTTCAGCCTCCTCAGCTCGACACCACAAGATGCTGATCCATATTTCATGAGCTCTGCCTCGCCTGCAGCCAATGGGAGCCCAGGAAGGGTGGGATGGGTGTGGCTGGAGGGCTTGTCATTGGGGATAATGGGATGTGTGCTGTGCTGGCTGACTTGTGTCTGGAGCTCTGCTGTACGAAGGCGGCGATATTATAGAGCAGGCAGTAACGATCGGTATGGGGAAGGTAGAGGAGCTGATCTCTGGGTGCCGGCTGCAGGGAGCCGTCCCGGGGTGGGGAGGATTCCGGCTGTAGGGAGCCGTCAGGGGAGGGGAGGATTCCGGCTGTAGGGAGCCGTCAGGGAGGAGGAGGATTCCGGCTGTAGGGAGCCGTCAGGGGAGGAGGAGGATTCCGGCTGTAGGGAGCCGTCAGGGTGGGGAGGATTCCGGCTGTAGGGAGCCGTCAGGGGGGTGGGGAGGATTCCGGCTGTAGGGAGCCGTCAGGGGAGGAGGAGGGATTCTGGCTGTAGGGAGCTGTCCAGTGCTGGGGGGGGGGAGAATTCCAACTGTATGGATGCCGGCTGTAGGGAGCCATGGGGGGGGGGGGGGGAGAGAAGATGCCGGCTTTAGGGAGCCGTTTCTGGTTCTGGGGGGGGGGGGGGGGTAGGATGCCGTCTGTAGGGTGGGGGGGGGGATAACCAGCTGTAAGGGGGGGGGAGGAGGAGGATTCCGGTTGTAGGGAGCTGTCCAGTGCTGAGGGGGGGGGGGAGATTTCCAGCTGTAGGGAGCCGACCCTGGGGTGAGGGGGGAGGAGGATGCCGTCCCCAAGGTGGGGGGGAGGATACCCGGCTGTAGGGACCTGTCCTTTGGGTGGGGGGGGAAGGAGAATGCCGGCTGTAGGGAGCTGACCCTGGGGGGTGGGGGGGAGGAGGATGCCGGCTGTAGGGAGCCGACCCTGGGGTGAGGGGGGGAGGAGGATGCCGGCTGTAGGGAGCCGACCCTGGGGTGGGGGGGGAGAGGAGGATGCCGGCTGTAGGGAGCCGACCCTGGGGTGGGGGGGGGGGGAGAGGAGGATGCCGGCTGTAGGGAGCCGACCCTGGGGTGGGGGGGGGGGGGGTGGAGGATGCCGGCTGTAGGGAGCCGACCCTGGGGTGGGGGGGGGGGGTGGAGGATGCCGGCTGTAGGGAGCCGACCCTGGGGTGGGGGGGGGGGGTGGAGGATGCCGGCTGTAGGGAGCCGACCCTGGGGTGGGGGGGGGAGGAGGATGCCGGCTGTAGGGAGCAGACCCTGGGGTGGGGGGGGGGGGGGGGGGAGGAGGATGCCGGCTGTAGGGAGCCGACCCTGGGGTGGGGGGGGGGGTGGAGGATGCCGGCTGTAGGGAGCAAACCATGGGGTGGGGGGGAGGAGGATGCCGGCTGTAGGGAGCCGACCCTGGGGGGTTGGGGGGGGGGGGGGTGGAGGATGCCGGCTGTAGGGAGCAAACCATGGGGTGGGGGGGAGGAGGATGCCGGCTGTAGGGAGCCGACCCTGGGGTGGGGGGGGGGGGTGGAGGATGCCGGCTGTAGGGAGCAAACCCTGGGGTGGGGGGGGGGGGGGTGGAGGATGCCGGCTGTAGGGAGCCGACCCTGGGGGGGGGGGGGGGGGGGTGGAGGATGCCGGCTGTAGGGAGCCGACCCTGGGGTGGGGGGGGGGGGGGGGTGGAGGATGCCGGCTGTAGGGAGCCGACCCTGGGGTGGGGGGGGGGGTGGAGGATGCCGGCTGTAGGGAGCCGACCCTGGGGTGGGGGTGGGGGGGTGGAGGATGCCGGCTGTAGGGATTTATTGCTATATAAACAAATGCCGAAAATTGTGACAAAGAAAACAATATTTATACATTTATACTTTGTTATAAAATATGTTCGATGTAAAAGAAAAAAAATCATCATAAATTTGAGGCCAAAATGTATTCCGCTCCGTGACTTCGGTACAAAGAAACTCCCGATAATGTATATAGATTGATTGAGTTATAGCGCAGACATATTATGGGATGTATACCGGGATTGACGCAGCTATAGACGCTACACTGGTGGTGGGGGTCAGCGACTTAGGGTGGTGGGAAATCTGGCGCTAACTGACCTAGCCAGGGATACAATGATCAGTGATCATACTATACACTGTACTAATGGCGCTGGCTGGGGATTATATACACATAAATACTCTGTAATATACTGTATATACTGTCTGTGTGTATTATATATATAATGTATAGTAGTGTATACGGTATATACTGTTGTGTGTATATATATAATTTTATAGTAGTGTATACGGTATTTACTTCTGTGTATATTATTAATAGTATAGTAGTGTATACGGTATTACTGTGTTGTATATTATTATATAGTTTATTATTTATATATTATAGTAGTGTATACTGTATATATATATAATAATGTTAGTTATATCGGTATATACTATATTATATTTATGTATTTTTTTGTAGTGTATTTTGTATTTACTGTCTGTGTATATATTATATATATATAATGTTATAGTAGTGTATACGGTATATATGTCTGTGTTATAGTATATATATATATGTATAGTAGTGTATTTACGGTATTTATACTGTCTGTGTATATATATATATATAATGTATAGTAGTGTGTACGGTATATACTGTCTGTGTATTTTATATATATATATGTATAGTATTTATACGGTATATACTGTATTGTATGTATTGATATATATATATATTAATGTATAGTAGTGTATACGGTATATACTGTCTGTGTGTATTATATATATAATTATATGTATGTATAAATTAGGTATATACTGTCTGTGTGTATATATATATAATGTATAGTAGTGTATTTTGTATATACTGTCTGTGTATTTTATATATATATAATGTATAGTAGTGTTTACTGTATTATACTGTTTGTGTGTATATATATATTTATATGTATAGTAGTGTTATTTATTATATATATACTGTGTGTATATATATATATAATATATATATTTACGGTTATAATATGTATGTTTTATATATATATATGTATAGTTGTATACTGTATATACTGTTGTTTGTATATATATAATTTATTTATAGTAGTGTATTATGTATATACTGTCTGTGTGTATATTATATAATTGTATAGTAGTGTATACTGTATATTTGTCTGTGTGTGTATATATATATATAATGTATAGTAGTGTATACGGTATATACTGTTTGTGTTTTTTTATTATTTATAATTTTATAGTAGTGTATACGGTATATATTTGTCTGTGTGTATATATATATATATAATGTATAGTAGTGTATACGGTATATACTGTCTGTGTGTGTATATATATATAATGTATAGTAGTGTATACTGTATATACTGTTGTGTGTATTTATATATATATATAATGTATAGTAGTGTATACGGTATATACTGTCTGTGTGTATATATATATAATGTATAGAAAAAAACGCATGAACAGGAGGTTTCTTGGTTTCCAATGAGTTCAATCAGTGCGGTCATTTCCAGTTCCGAGGGGAAAAAAAACGCAGAACAGCCCTGAAGTGTACCAGAACGCGCCTAAATGAAGCAAAAAATGCACCGGAATGCACACATCCTTATATAGGGCTTGTATGCACCATGTATGAATCGCACCGCATATGAATCGCACATGTTTGAATCGCACCACGTATGAATCGCACATGTTTGAATCGCACCACGTATGAATCGCACATGTTTGAATCACACCACGTATGAATCGCACATGTTTGAATCGCACCACGTATGAATCGCACATGATTGAATCACACCACGTATGAATCGCACAGCAATGCACAGATCAGGGCACTGCGTATGAATCGCACCACCTATGAATCTCACCGTGTATGAATCACAATTCATATGAAT
The DNA here is from genome assembly GCA_951230385.1 of Staurois parvus. NCBI lineage: Eukaryota > Metazoa > Chordata > Amphibia > Anura > Ranidae > Staurois > Staurois parvus. The sequence continues at coordinate 68,080 of CATNWA010011479.1, forward strand.
CGCACAGAAATGCAGAGATCAGGGCACCACGTATGAATTGCACCATGTATGAATCGCACAAATGCACAGATCAGGCACCACGTATGAATCACACAGAAACGCACAGATCGGCACCACGTAGGAATCGCACCACGTATGAATCGCACCACGTATGAATCACACAGAAACGCACAGATCGGCACCACGTAGGAATCACACCACATATGAATCGGCCAGAAATGCACAGATCACGGCACCACGTATGAATTGCACCACCTATGAATCACACAGAAACGCACAGATCGGCACCACGTAGGAATCACACCACATATGAATCGCACCACGTATGAATCGCACCACGTATGAATTGCACAGATCAGGGCACCACGTATGAATCGCACCACGTATGAATCACACAGAAACGCACAGATCGACACCACGTCGGAATCACAGCACATATGAATCGCACCACGTATGAATCGCACCACCTATGAATCGCACAGAAACGCACAGATCAGGGCACCACGTATGAATTGCACATGTTTGAATCGCACCACGTATGAATCGCACATGATTGAATCGCACCACGTATGAATCGCACAGCAATGCACAGATCAGGGCACTGCGTATGAATCGCACCACCTATGAATCTCACCGTGTATGAATCACAATTCATATGAATCGCACAGAAACGCAGAGATCAGGGCACCACGTATGAATTGCACCATGTATGAATCGCACAAATGCACAGATCAGGGCACCACGTATGAATCACACAGAAACGCACAGATCGGCACCACGTAGGAATCGCACCACGTATGAATCGCACCACGTATGAATCACACAGAAACGCACAGATCGACACCACGTAGGAATCACACCACATATGAATCGCACCACGTATGAATCGCACCACGTATGAATTGCATAGATCAGGGCACCACGTATGAATCGCACCACGTATGAATCACACAGAAACGCACAGATCGACACCCACGTCGGAATCACAGCACATATGAATCGCACCACGTATGAATCGCACCACGTATGAATCGCACCGCATATGAATCACACAGAAACGCACAGATCAGGGTATCACGTGAACCAGCGCTTAAGCTGAAGAAAAAGGGAAAAAATGAACCGGAATGCTTTCAAAAACACGAATACAGAAACGCATCCGGACTCAAATCGCAGGAGGAATCGCCGCAATTCTGCCCGCAATTTTAAAATGTGCTGTGAATATGTGAAAACGCACATTTGCGTGTTCAGGCGCCATTCATTTCACCTAAAAACATTTTCTTACGCGACAAACACAATCACGAGACGCGTGACGCCTCCAAACACTTTCCGGAGAGGTTTCTGGGCGCTGCGCGTCTTGCGATCTTGTTTGCGTAATCGTGGCGTGTTGGTCACACTGAAAAAGCGCGCCACAAAAACGCAATGCATTTTCACAGCTCCGCCCACATGGTTCCGCCCACGATTTGAAACGCCTAAGTGTGAACGGAGCCTTGAATAGGAATGCAGAATATTGACAAATATATATATATCCTTTATAAATGATCACATGAACCTCTATTCTCAGCTGCATAATGGATTTATAGTGGTGGGGGTGGAGCTGCTGGGGGGGGGGGGGGGGTGTCAGCAGGAGGCAAAGAAACAGAAGTACCCTGATCTTCTGAATAGAGGTGCAGGGGGGCGTGTCAGCACAAATGTGACCATTGGAGGACAGGCAGGCTGCGCAGGGGGCGTGTCAGCACAAGTCTGACCATTGGAGGACAAGAAGGCTCAGCAGGGGGGTGTGTCAGCACAAGTCTGACCACTGGAGGACAAGCAGGCTGCGCAGGGGGCGTGTCAGCACAAGTCTGACCACTGGAGGACAGGCAGGCTGTGCAGGGGGCGTATCAGCATTAGTCTGATCATTGGAAGACAGGCAGGCTGTGCAGGGGGCGTGTCAGCATTAGTCTGATCATTGGAGGTCAGGCAGGCTATGCAGGGGGAAGCAAGTCAGCACAAGTCTGACCACTGGAGGACAGGCAGGCTGTGCGGAAGGGGGGGGCGTGTCAGCACAAGTCTGACCATTGGAGGACAGGCAGGCTGTGCAGGAGGCGTGTCAGCAGAAGTGTGACCATTGGAGGACAGGCAGGCTGTGCGGAAGGGGGGGGCGTGTCAGCACAAGTCTGACCATTGGAGGACAGGCAGGCTGCGCAGTGGGGCGTCAGCACAAGTCTGACCATTGGAGGACAAGAAGGCTGTGCAGGGGGGCGTGTCAGCACAAGTCTGACCATTGGAGGACAGGCAGGCTGCGCAGGGGGCGTATCAGCACAAGTCTGACCATTGGAGGACAGGCAGGCTGCGCAGGGGGGGTGTGTCAGGACAAGTCTGACCATTGGAGAACAAGCAGGCTGCGCAGAGGGGCGTGTCAGCACAAGTCTGACCATTGGAGGACAGGCAGATTGCGCAGAGGGCGTGTAAGCACAAGTTTGACCATTGGAGGACAGGCAGGCTGTGCAGGGGGCGTGTCAGCACAAGTCTGACCATTGGAGGACAGGCAGGTTGCGCAGAGGGCGTGTCAGCACAAGCTGACTGTTGGAGGACAGGCAGACTGCACAGAGGGAGTGTCAGCACACAAGTATGACCATTGGAGGACAGGCAGGCTGTGCAGGGGGCGTGTCAGCATTAGTCTGATCATTGGTGGACAAGCAGGCTGTGCAGGGGGCGTGTCAGCACAAGTCTGATCATTGGAGGACAGGCAGGCTGTGCAGGGGGGCGTGTCACCATAGTCTGATCATTGGAAGACAGGCAGGCTGTGCAGGGGGCGTGTCAGCACAAGTCTGATCATTGGAGGACAGGCAGGCTGTGCAGGGGGCGTATCAGCATTAGTCTGATCATTGGAGGTCAGGCAGGCTATGCAGGGGGCATGTCAGCACAAGTCTGACCATGGAGGACAGGCAGGCTGTGGGGCAGGGGGGGCGTGTCAGCACAAGTCTGACCATTGGAGGACAGGCAGGCTGTGCAGGAGGCGTGTCAGCAGAAGTGTGACCATTGGAGGACAGGCAGGCTGTGCGGAAGGGGGGGGGGGGGGGGGGGGGCGTGTCAGCACAAGTCTGACCATTGGAGGACAGGCAGGCTGTGCAGGAGGCGTGTCAGCAGAAGTGTGACCATTGGAGGACAGGCAGGTTGTGCAGGGGGCGTGTCAGCACAAGTCTGATCATTAGAGTACAGGCAGGCTGTGCAGGGGGCGTGTCAGCAGAAGTGTGACCATTGGAGAACAGGCAGGCTGTGCAGGGGGCGTGTCAGCATTAGTCTGATCATTGGAGAACAGGCAGGCTGTGCAGGGGGCGTGTCAGCATTAGTCTGATCATTAGAGTACAGGCAGGCTGTGCAGGGGGCGTGTCAGCATTAGTCTGATCATTGGAGTACAGGCAGGCTGTGCTTCCAGCACAGTCAGAAAACTGACCACACGGGGATGGATGTGCGGGTGGGGTTCTGCGGGGCGGTCAGTCCATTGTCCAACTGTGGGGGGTGGGTTCCTGCGGGCGGTCTATCCATGTGCGGGGGGGGGGGGTTTCCTGCAGACGGTCTGTCCATGTGCGGGGGGGTTTTCCTGCGGGCGGTCTGTCCATGTGTGGGGGGGGGGCGGTTTCCTGCGGGCGGTCTGTCATGTGCGGGGGGAGTTCCTGCGGGTGGTCTGTTCATGTGCAGGGATGGGGTTCTTGCAGGCGGTCTGTCCATTGTCCATGTGCGGGGGGGGGGGGGGGTTTCCTGCGGGTGATCTATCCATGTGCGGGGGGGGTTCCTGCGGGCGGTCTGTCCATGTGCGGGGGTGGGGTTCTTGCGGGCGGTCTGTCCATGTGTGGGGGCAGTTTCTGCGGGCGGTCTGTCCATGTGCGGGGGTGGGGTTCTTGCGGGCGGTCTGTCCATGTGCGGGGGGGGTTTCCTGCGGGCTGTCTGTCCATGTGCGGGGGAGGGTTCCTGTGGGTGGTCTGTCCATGTGCGGGGGGGTTCCTGTGGGCGGTCTGTCCATGTGGGGGGGGGTTCCTGGTTCCTGCGGGGCGGTCTATCCATGTGCGGGGGGGGGGTTTCCTGCAGACGGTCTGTCCATGTGCGGGGGGGGGTTTCCTGCAGATGGTCTGTCCATGTGCGGGGGGGGGGTTTCCTGCGGGCGGTCTGTCCATGTGTGGGGGGGGCGGTTTCCTGCAGGCGGTCTGCCCATCTGCGGGGAGGGTTCTTGCGGGTGGTCTGTTCATGTGCAGGGATGGGGTTCTTGCAGGCGGTCTGTCCATTGTCCATGTGCGGGGGGGGGGGTTTCCTGCGGGTGATCTATCCATGTGCGGGGGGGGTTCCTGCGGGCAGTCTGTCCATGTGTGGGGGGAGTTCCTGCGGGCGGTCTGTCCATGTGCGGGGGTGGGGTTCTTGCGGGCGGTCTGTCCATGTGCGGGGGGGGTTTCCTGCGGGCTGTCTGTCCATGTGCTGGGGAGGGTTCCTGTGGGTGGTCTGTCCATGTGCGGGGGGGTTCCTGCGGGCGGTCTGTCCATGTGGGGGGGGGTTCCTGGTTCCTGCGGGCGGTCTGTCCATGTGCGGGGGGGGGGTTCCTGTGGGTGGTCTGTCCATGTGCGGGGGGGGTTCCTGCGGGCGGTCTGTCCATGTGGGGGGGGGTTCCTGGTTCCTGCGGTGGGTCTGTCCATGTGGGGGGGGGGGTTCCTGCGGGCTGTCTGTCCATGTGCGGGGGAGGGTTCCTGCGGGTGGTCTGTCCATGTGCGGGGGGGGGGATTTCCTGCGGGTGATCTATCCATGTGCGGGGATGGGGTTCTTGCGGGTGGTCTGTCCATGTGTGGGGGGAGTTCCTGCGGGTGGTCTGTCCATGTGTGGGGGGAGTTCCTGCGGGTGGTCTCCATGTGCGGGGGGGGGGGGTTTTCCTACGGGCGGTCTGTCCATGTGCGGGGGGGGGGGGTTCTTGCGGGCGGTCTGTCCATGTGCGGGGGGGGGTTCCTGCGGGCGGTCTGTCCATGTAGGGGGGGGTTCCTGGTTCCTGCGGGCGGTCTGTCCATGTGCGGGGGGGGTTCCTGCGGGGCGGTCTGTCCATGTTCGGGGGGGTTCCTGCGGGCTGTCTGTCCATGTGCACGGGGGGTTCTGCGAGCGGTCTGTCCATGTGCGGGGGGGGTTTCCTACGGGCGGTCTGTCCATGTGCGGGGGGGGGTTCCTGCGAGCGGTCTGTCCATGTGGGGGGGGGGTTCCTACGGGCGGTCTGTCCATGTGCGGGGGGGGGTTCCCGCGGGCGGTCTGTCCATGTGCGGGGGGGTTCCGCGGGCGGTCTGTCCATGTGCGGGGGGGAGGAGGGGGTTGCTGCGGGCGGTCTGTCCATGTGCGGGGGGGGGGGGGGTCCTGCGGATGGTCTGTCCATGTGCGGGGGGGTTCCTGCGGACGGTCTGTCCATGTGCGGGGGGGTTCCCACGGGAGGTCTGTCCATGTGCTGGGGGGGGGTTCCTGTGGGCAGTCTGTCCATGTGCAGGGGGGGGGTTCCTGCGGGCGGTCTGTCCATGTGCGAGTGGGGGGGTTCCTGCGGGCGGTCTGTCCATGTGCGGGGGGGGGGTTCCTGCGGGGCGGTCTGTCCATGTGAGGGGGGGGTTCCTGCGGACGGTCCGTCCATGTGCGAGTGGGGGGTTCCTGCGGGCGGTCTGTCCCTGTGGGGGGGGGGGGGGTTCCTGCGGGCGGTCTGTCCATGTGAGGGGGGGGGCTCCTGCGTGCCGTTTTCACACACATATTGCATCGGGGATCGGCCAGATCTGCTTTCAGGAAACCGAGACCCAACTGCCATTTATTTATAGTAAAACCAAAAACACCGGCAGATAGGACTTATATCTCAGGAGACTATAGGCAGTGTTCCCCTTTACATCAGAGTCCTCGGAGTTCTCCTTTACATCAGAATTTTTAGGGTTCCCCTTTAGACTGCGGACCCTGATGAGACTGCGGACCCTGATGACTGCGACTGCGACTGTGGACCCTGATGAGACTGCGGACCCTGATGAGACTGAGACTGCGGACCCTGATGAGACTGCGACTGCGGACCCTGATGAGACTGAGACTGCGGACCTGATGAGACTGCGGACCCTGATGAGACTGAGACTGCAGACCCTGATGAGACTGTGACTGCGGACCCTGATGAGACTGCGGACCCTGATGAGACTGCGACTGCGGACCCTGATGAGACTGAGACTGCGGACCCTGATGAGACTGCGGACCCTGATGAGACTGAGACTGCAGACCCTGATGAGACTGTGACTGCGGACCCTGATGAGACTGCGGACCCTGATGAGACTGCGACTGCGGACCCTGATGAGACTGCGGACCCTGATGAGACTGAGACTGCGGACCATGATGAGACTGCGACTGCGGACCCTGATGAGACTGAGACTGCGGACCCTGATGAGACTGAGACTGCGGACCCTGATGAGACTCAGACTGCGGACCCTGATGAGACTGAGACTGCGGACCCTGATGAGACTGCGACTGCGGACCCTGATGAGACTGCGACTGCGGACCCTGATGAAACTGCGACTGCGGACCCTGATGAGACTGAGACAGCGGACCCTGATGAGACTGAGACTGCGGACCCTGATGGGACTGAGACTGCGGACCCTGATAAGACTCAGACAGCGGACCCTGATGAGACTGTGACTGCGGACCCTGATGAGACTGCGACTGCGGACCCTGATAAGACTGCGGACCCTGATGAGACTGCGACTGCGGACCCTGATGAGACTGCGACTGCGGACCCTGATGAGACTGCGACTGCGGACCCTTATGAGACTGAGACTGCGGACCCTGATGAGACTGAGACTGCGGACCCTGATGAGACTCAGACTACGGACCCTGTTGAGACTGCGGACCCTGATGAGACTGAGACTGCGGACCCTGATGAGACTGAGACTGCGGACCCTGATGAGACTCAGACTACGGACCCTGTTGAGACTGCGGACCCTGATGAGACTGCGACTGCGGACGCTGATGAGACTGCGACTGCGGACGCTGATGAGACTGCGACTGCGGACCCTGATGAGACTGAGACTGCGGACCCTGATGAGACTGAGACTGCGGATCCTGATTTAAAGGGGAACTCCTTGCCTCAGGGTCAGCAGTCTTAGTCTCTCTCCCCCTCATGCAGACAGGCGGTCCTCTAGGAAGGGCCCCTGTAGGGACACACCCACTGTACCTATCGGGAATTTCGGCCCTGCCAGTGAACCACAACCACATAATGCCTAACAACCAACAACAGCATGTAGGAAAACAGAGACCACAGATACACAGAGCAACACCAGGGGTGGCAGGAGGAGCGCGGAACCAGGACTGGGATCCAGACATGAGGCAGCAGCAGACCTGCAGAACGGAAACGTTTTCATTTACTTTCAGATCGATTTGTTATGTTAATAACTTCATTTTGTTACATTTGTAGCAAAATTTGTTTCATTTCATTTATTTGTTGTCAACCAGATTCTAATTTTTCCCATCAGTTGAAGTAAATCGAATTCGAACCAAAATATTGAATTGATCCAAACTTGTGAGGAATAGCTGGTTCTATTCTATTCGAAATTCAAACTTCAGAAGACGGTTGTGATTTCATCTATTCTATTCTATTGTATTCAGTTTTATCCTATTCTTTTCAAATTTCTTAAGTCAACTATATTCTTTCTATTCCATTCTTTTTCTATTTTATTCTATTCTGTTAGGTTTTACTCCATTCTTGTATATTTTATTTTATTATATTTTATTTTATTCTGCTTTATTATATTCTATTTGTTTTTAATTTAAATTTCAAAGACGGCTATATTCATTTAATTCTATTCCATTCTTTTTTTTTGTATTCTATTTCATTCCTTTATTTTCTATTCTTATAGTCTATTCTATTCTGTTTTATTCTATTTTATTCTTTTCAAAGTTCAAATTTTGGAAGATGGCTATATTCATTCTGTTCTTTCTATTCTATTCCTCTTTTCTGTTCTACTCTGTTTTATTCTGTTCTATTCTTTTCAAAATTCCAATTTCGGAAGACAGCTTTATTCTAACTGTAATACACTCAATGTTTGAAGGAAATCAGCAACAGTCAGCAAGGTGTTAAAATTTCAATTTTGTTTTCAAATTTGATTTTGTATAAGAATTCAAATTTCTGACAAAAATTTGTTTCGGTATTTTGGATTTGTTTAACCACTTGCCGCCCGGCCTATAGTAAAACATCCTCTCGTCCCTCCGGGAGGGCGTCATATGACGTTCCTCCGGATCGTGCCTTGCACCTGCCCGCAGGGCCGCGCTGTGGAGAGATCTGACGTGTGTACCGACCCCGTTGCCAGTACCATGTGACCTGCTGCGACCAATCACAGCAGGTCACATGACAGTTCTATACATGGACGGCTTCCTTCATGCCATCCATTGTATACTAGTGTGTCTAGCTGTGATTGGTCACAGCGATCACATGCACAGCCCGGGGCCAATCACAGCCCATCTGTGTCATGTGATTAGCCATGGCCAATCACAGGTAATCACAACAAAAAAAACCTGAATGAATCGATTTTATTCAGGTAAATGCTTGGTTATGGCAGAGAAATTCTTTGCTATAATCAATCAAATTGTGTATAAAAGAAAAATAAAATACTGATCACTTCCCCCGAAGTAGTACAAGGTTACTATGGTAACATTATACTACTGTGGTCATAGTGCAATATGAAAAAAAAAAATCTTAAAAAAAGAGAAACAAAATATAATAAAAAATATAAAAATAATTAAAAAATGTAAAAATATATATATATTTTTTTTTTTACTTGTAACGTCCCTGATCACCGCCACACCCGTTATATGATGACGCTGCACTGCACTGGTGACAGGATGGAAAAACACAATGTGAACATTTTTTTAATTTCTTAATTTTCCAAAAAATTACTACAAAAAAATTACAACTTTAAAAATCTCGCCATTCCTCTTATGAAGTACGTCGGACTGTCTACTCTGCAAAAAGGGGTCATTTGGGGGAAATCTGTACTGTCCTGACATTTGGGGGATATCTGTCCTGTCCTGTCCTGACATTTGGGGGATATCTGTCCGTGTCCTGACATTTGGGGGATATCTGTACCGTTCCTGACATTTGGGGGATATCTGTACCGTCCTGACATTTGGGGGGATATCTGTACTGTCCTGACATTTGGGGGATATCTGTACCGTCCTGACATTTGGGGGGATATCTGTACTGTCCTGACATTTGGGGGATATCTGTACCATCCTGACATTTGGGGGATATCTGTGCCGTCCTGACATTTGGGGGATATCTGTGCCGTCCTGACATTTGGGGGATATCTGTGCCGTCCTGACATTTGGGGGGATATCTGTCCTGTCCTGTCCTGACATTTGGGGGATATCTGTACCGTCCTGACATTTGGGGGATATCTGTCCGTCCTGACATTTGGGGGATATCTGTGCCTGTCCTGACATTTGGGGGATATCTGTACCGTTCTGACATTTGGGGGATATCTGTACCGTCCTGACATTTGGGGGGATATCTGTACTGTCCTGACATTTGGGGGATATCTGTACCGTCCTGACATTTGGGGGATATCTGTACTGTCCTGACATTTGGGGGATATCTGTACCATCCTGACATTTGGGGGATATCTGTGCCGTCCTGACATTTGGGGGGATATCTGTGCCGTCCTGACATTTGGGGGGATATCTGTACCTGTCCTGTCCTGACATTTGGGGGATATCTGTACGTCCTGACATTTGGGGGATATCTGTACGTCCCGACATTTGGGGGATATCTGTACCGTCCCGACATTTGGGGGGATATCTGTACCGTTCTGACATTTGGGGGATATCTGTACCGTCCCGACATTTGGGGGATATCTGTACCGTCCCGACATTTGGGGGATATCTGTACTATCCTGACATTTGGGGGATATCTGTACCGTCCCGACATTTGGGGGATATCTGTACTATCCTGACATTTGGGGGGATATCTGTCCGTGTCCTGACATTTGGGGGATATCTGTACCGTCCTGACATTTGGGGGATATCTGTACCGTCCCGACATTTGGGGCATATCTGTACCGTTCTGACATTTGAGGGATATCTGTACGTCCCGACATTTGGGGGATATCTGTACCGTCCTGACATTTGGGGGATATCTGTACCTTCCTGACATTTGGGGGATATCTGTACCGTCCCGACATTTGGGGGATATCTGTACCGTTCTGACATTTGGGGGATATCTGTACTGTCCTGACATTTGGGGGATATCTGTACCGTCCTGACATTTGGGGGATATCTGTACCGTCCTGACATCTCTATAACTTCCTACAGAAAATAATACATCCTAATTTGGGTTATTTTCACCAAAGACATGGAGCAGAATACATCTCGGCCTAAATTTATGAAGAACAATTATTTATTTGAAATTTTTTTATACCACAAACAAAGAAACATTGATTTTGTTTTTTTTTTTCAAAATGTTCGGTCTTTTTTTGTTAATATATCAATAATAAAAACCCCGGCAGTGATTTTAATACCACCAAAAGAAAGCTCTATGTGTGAACAAAATGATAAAAATGTAGTTTGGGTACAGCGTTGCATGACCGCGCAATTGTCATTCAAAATGTGAGAGCGCTGAAACCTGAAAATTGTCCGGGGCGGGAAGGGGGTTAATGTGCCCGGGATTGAAGGGGTTAAATTAGTTTGCAATTCTATTGTAATTCGGATACATCTGAATCTCAAGGTAACCCAAATTGTGTCTGAATTTCACTTCGGAACGAAACCAACCACACACGTCCAGGGGCGGACTGACAACTCATGGGGCCCCCGTGCAATAGGGGATCATGGGGCCCCTGTTTCCTTGCCCAAACTAAAAAAAAACCTATGAAAAAGGTGCCAGGGGCATCTCATGGGGGGCCCCCTACGGGCACCCCTCTTTCCAAATAGTCAGTCCGCCCCTGCACACGTCTAATGGCCAGCAGTATGTGGCTTGCAAAGCAAAACACTGATGCAAAGTGTAAAAGTGGTACTAAATACCTTCCCAGTAGCCAGCATCAGGTGGAGACTGATCACTGAAATCTGCTGGCTGCTTGGAGACTCCCACTGGTAGACACCGGAACTACAGCCTCCGGCTCTGGGAAGCACACTGCCTCCAGCAGGTTATCCAGGTCCTGACACATTGGCATAAGCCTTCGCATTACATTGTGTAACAGTGGGCTGTCCTCTGCCCCTGGACCTCCCATTTATTGTTTTATCTATTATCTGTGATCCAGATACCTGAGTTGCTGTACAATATTCATGAAAGGCACCGAAGAAAAAGGCAGCAAAAATCAGCAAAATAAAAAATACATTTGTGACCATAAACTGGAAACGCTTTGGGTGCCACGCCAAGTCCTCATCATGTGCGCTCCGGTGACTAACATTTGGGTGCTGCGCCAAGTCCTCGTCCTATGCGCTCCGGTGACTAACATTTGGGGGTCCGCGCCAAGTCCTCGTCCTGTGCGCTCCTGGTGACACACATTTGGGTGCACCAAGTCCTCGTCCTGTGCGCTCCGGTGACTCACATTTGGGTGCCGCGCCAAGTCCTCGTCCTATGCGCTCCGGTGACTAACATTTGGGTGCTGCGCCAAGTCCTCGTCCTATGCACTCCGGTGATTAACATTTGGGTGCTGCGCCAAGTCCTCGTCCTATGCACTCCGGTGACTCACATTTGGGTGCCGTGCCAAGTCCTCGTCCTATGCGCTCCGGTGACTCACATTTGGGTGCTGTGCCAAGTCCTCGTCCTATGTGCTCCGGTGACTCACACATTTGGGTGCCACGCCAAAGTCCTCATCCTGTGCGCTCCAGTGACACACATTGGGGTGCCGCGCAAGTCCTCGTCCTATACGCTCCGGTGACTCACATTTGGGTGCTGCGCCAAGTCCTCGTCCTATGCGCTCCGGTGACACACATTTGGGTGCCGCGCCAAGTCCTCGTCCTATGCGCTCCGGTGACTCACATTTGTGGTGCACCAAGTCCTCGTCCTGTGCGCTCCGGTGACTCACATTTGGGTGCCGCGCCAAGTCCTCATCCTATACGCTCCGGTGACTCACATTTGGGTGCGCCAAGTCCTCGTCCTGTGCGCTCCGGTGACTCACATTTGGGTGCCGCGCCAAGTCCTCGTCCTATGCACTCCGGTGACACACATTTGGGTACTGCGCCAAGTCCTCGTCCTATGCGCTCCGGTGACTCACATTTGGGTGCCGTGCCAAGTCCTCGTCCTATGCGCTCCGGTGACTCACATTTGGGTGCCGTGCCAAGTCCTCGTCCTATGCGCTCCGGTGACTCACATTTGGGTGCCGCGCCAAGTCCTCGTCCTATGTGCTCCGGTGACTCACATTTGGGTGCCACGCCAAGTCCCTCGTCCTATGTGCTCCGGTGACTCACATTTGGGTGCCACGCCAAGTCCTCGTCCTATGCGCTCCAGTGACACACATTTGGGTGCCGCGCCAAGTCCTCGTCCTATGCGCTCCGGTGACTAACATTTGGGTGCTGCGCCAAGTCCTCGTCCTATGCGCTCCGGTGACACACATTTGGGTGTACTGCGCCAAGTCCTCATCCTATGCGCTCCGGTGACTCACATTTGGGTGCCGCGCCAAGTCCTCTCATCCTATGCGCTCCGGTGACACACATTTGGGTGCTGTGCCAAGTCCTCGTCCTATGCGCTCCGGTGACACACATTTGGGTGCTGTGCCAAGTCCTCAGCCTATGCGCTCCGGTGACACACATTTGGGTGCTGTGCCAAGTCCTCATCCTATGTGCTCCGGTGACTCACATTTGGGTGCTGCGCCAAGTCCTCGTCCTATGCGCTCCGGTGACTCACATTTGGGTGCTGTGCCAAGTCCTCGTCCTATGCGCTCCGGTGACACACATTTGGGTGCTGTGCCAAGTCCTCGTCCTATGCGCTCCGGTGACTCACATTTGGGTGCCGCGCCAAGTCCTCGTCCTATGCGCTCCGGTGACTACACATTTGGGTGCTGCGCCAAGTCCTCGTCCTATGCGCTCCGGTGACACACATTTGGGTGCTGCGCCAAGTCCTCATCCTATGCGCTCCGGTGACTCACATTTGGGTGCCGCGCCAAGTCCTCATCCTATGCGCTCCGGTGACACACATTTGGGTGTGCTGCCAAGTCCTCGTCCTATGCGCTCCGGTGACACACATTTGGGTGCTGTGCCAAGTCCTCAGTCCTATGCGCTCCGGTGACACACATTTGGGTGCTGTGCCCAAGTCCTCTTCCTATGCGCTCCGGTGACTCACATTTGGGTGCTGCGCCAAGTCCTCGTCCTATGCACTCCGGTGACTCACATTTGGGTGCTGTGCCAAGTCCTCGTCCTATGCGCGCTCCGGTGACACACATTTGGGTGCCACGCCAAGTCCTCATCCTATGCGCTCCGGTGACACACATTTGGGTGCCGCGCCAAGTCCTCGTCCTATGCGCTCCGGTGACTAACATTTGGGTGCTGCGCCAAGTCCTCATCCTATGCGCTCCGGTGACTCACATTTGGGTGCCGCGCCAAGTCCTCGTCCTATGCGCTCCGGTGACACACATTTGGGTACTGCGCCAAGTCCTCATCCTATGCGCTCCGGTGACTCACATTTGGGTGCCTGTGCCAAGTCCTCATCCTATGCGCTCCGGTGACACACATTTGGGTACTGCGCCAAGTCCTCGTCCTATGCGCTCCGGTGACACACATTTGGGTGCGTGCGCCAAGTCCTCATCCTATGCGCTCCGGTGACTCACATTTGGGTGCTGTGCCAAGTCCTCGTCCTATGCGCTCCGGTGACTCACATTTGGGTGCTGCGCCAAGTCCTCATCCTATACGCTCCGGTGACTCACATTTGGGTGCACCAAGTCCTCGTCCTGTGCGCTCCGGTGACTCACATTTGGGTGCCGCGCCAAGTCCTCGTCCTATGCACTCCGGTGGGTGACACATTTGGGTACGTGCGCCAAGTCCTCGTCCTATGCGCTCCGGTGACTCACATTTGGGTGCCGTGCCAAGTCCTCATCCTATGCGCTCCGGTGACTCACATTTGGGTGCACCAAGTCCTCGTCCTGTGCGCTCCGGTGACTCACATTTGGGTGCCGCGCCAAGTCCTCGTCCTATGCACTCCGGTGACACACATTTGGGTGCCTGCGCCAAGTCCTCGTCCTATGCGCTCCGGTGACTCACATTTGGGTGTGTGCTGCGCCAAGTCCTCGTCCTATGCGCTCCGGTGACTCACATTTGGGTGCCGTGCCAAGTCCTCGTCCTATGCGCTCCGGTGACTCACATTTGGGTGCCGCGCCAAGTCCTCGTCCTATGCGCTCCGGTGACTCACATTTGGGTGCCACGCCAAAGTCCTCGTCCTATGCGCTCCGGTGACTCACATTTGGGTGCCACGCCAAAGTCCTCGTCCTATGCGCTCCGGTGACACACATTTGGGTGCCGCGCCAAGTCCTCGTCCTATGCGCTCCGGTGACTAACATTTGGGTGCTGCGCCAAGTCCTCGTCCTATGCGCTCCGGTGACACACATTTGGGTACTGCGCCAAGTCCTCATCCTATGCGCTCCGGTGACTCACATTTGGGCGCCGCGCCAAGTCCTCAGTCCTATGCGCTCCGGTGACACACATTTGGGTGCTGTGCCAAGTCCTCGTCCTATGCGCTCCGGTGACACACATTTGGGTGCTGTGCCAAGTCCTCATCCTATGCGCTCCGGTGACACACATTTGGGTGCTGTGCCAAGTCCTCGTCCTATGCGCTCCGGTGACTCACATTTGGGTGCTGCCGCCAAGTCCTCGTCCTATGCACTCCGGTGACTCACATTTGGGTGCTGTGCCAAGTCCTCTTCCTATGCGCTCCGGTGACTCACATTTGGGTGCTGTGCCAAGTCCTCGTCCTATGCGCTCCGGTGACACACATTTGGGTACTGCGTGCCAAGTCCTCGTCCTATGCGCTCCGGTGACTCACATTTGGGTGCCGCGCCAAGTCCTCGTCCTATGCGCTCCGGTGACTCACATTTGGGTGCTGCGCCAAGTCCTCGTCCTATGCACTCCGGTGACACACATTTGGGTGCTGCGCCAAGTCCTCATCCTATGCGCTCCGGTGACTCACATTTGGGTGCCGCGCCAAGTCCTCGTCCTATGCGCTCCGGTGACTCACATTTGGGTGCCGTGCCAAGTCCTCGTCCTATGCGCTCTCGGTGACACACATTTGGGTGCTGTGCCAAGTCCTCTCAGTCCTATGCGCTCCGGTGACACACATTTGGGTGTGCTGTGCCAAGTCCTCTTCCTATGCGCTCCGGTGACTCACATTTGGGTGCTGCGCCAAGTCCTCGTCCTATGCGCTCCGGTGACTCACATTTGGGTGCTGTGCCAAGTCCTCGTCCTATGCGCTCCGGTGACTCACATTTGGGTGTGCCGCGCCAAAGTCCTCGTCCTATCCTGTGCGCTCCGGTGACACACATTTGGGTGCACTGCGCCAAGTCCTCTCCTATGCGCTCCGGTGACTAACATTTGGGTGCTGCGCCAAGTCCTCGTCCTATGCGCTCCGGTGACTCACATTTGGGTACTGGCCAAGTCCTCATCCTATGCGCTCCGGTGACTCACATTTGGGCGCCGCGCCAAGTCCTCGTCCTATGCGCTCCGGTGACACACATTTGGGTACTGCGCCAAGTCCTCATCCTATGCGCTCCGGTGACACACATTTGGGTGCTGCGCCAAGTCCTCGTCCTATGCGCTCCGGTGACTCACATTTGGGTACTGCGCCAAGTCCTCATCCTATGCGCTCCGGTGACTCACATTTGGGTGCTGTGCCAAGTCCTCATCCTATGCGCTCCGGTGACACACATTTGGGTGCTGTGCCAAGTCCTCATCCTATGCTCTCCGGTGACTCACATTTGGGTGCTGCGCCAAGTCCTCATCCTATGCTCTCCGGTGGCTCACATTTGGGTGCTGTGCCAAGTCCTCATCCTATGTGCTCCGGTGACTCACATTTGGGGTGCTGTGCCAAGTCCTCGTCCTATGCTCTCCGGTGACACTCACATTTGGGTGCTGTGCCAAGTCCTCGTCCTATGCGCTCCGGTGACTCACATTTGGGTGCTGTGCCAAGTCCTCATCCTATGCGCTCCGGTGACTCACATTTGGGTGCTGTGCCAAGTCCTCATCCTATGCTCTCTGGGTGACTCACATTTGGGTGCCGCGCCAAGTCCTCGTCCTATGCGCTCCGGTCACTCACATTTGGGTGCTGTGCCAAGTCCTCGTCCTATGCGCTCCGGTGACTCACATTTGGGTGCTGTGCCAAGTCCTCGTCCTATGCGCTCCGGTGACTCACATTTGGGTGCTGTGCCAAGTCCTCGTCCTATGCACTCCGGTGACTCACATTTGGGTACTGCGCCAAGTCCTCATCCTATGCGCTCCGGTGACACACATTTGGGTACTGCGCCAAGTCCTCATCCTATGCGCTCCGGTGACTCACATTTGGGTGCTGTGCCAAGTCCTCGTCCTATGCACTCCGGTGACTCACATTTGGGTACTGCGCCAAGTCCTCATCCTATGCGCTCCGGTGACACACATTTGGGTGCTGTGCCAAGTCCTCATCCTATGCTCTCCGGTGACTCACATTTGGGTGCTGTGCCAAGTCCTCGTCCTATGTGCTCCGGTGACTCACATTTGGGTACTGTGCCAAGTCCTCATCCTATGCTCTCCGGTGACTCACATTTGGGTGCTGTGCCAAGTCCTCATCCTATGCTCTCCGGTGACTCACATTTGGGTACTGTGCGCCAAGTCCTCATCCTATGCGCTCCGGTGACTCACATTTGGGTGCTGTGCCAAGTCCTTGTCCTATGCTGCTCCGGTCACTCACATTTGGGTGCTGTGCCAAGTCCTCGTCCTATGCGCTCCGGTGACTCATATTTGGGTAGAGCGCATGAGAAGAGTCTGTCCCGGCTCAATACACACCTGGGGGAGGAAGGAACTAAATGCCACACTCCGAGGAGGTGACCCGGGTGTTGGAGAGTAAAATCAGCTTCAGCCCGGCTCCATCCAGGCCAGGCTACTTACGCATTTCAACCTGCCTAATATATGACCCAGCCCTGTGGGGGGGGGGTTTAAAACACGTCAGAGGTCGTGGCCTGGATGGTGCCAGGTTGAAGTCTGCCTCCTAGGAGTGTGGCATTTGGAGGCAGTAAGGAGGGAGAGGAGGGGCGGAGCTGAACTGCTCTCTGTGTGTCTACGGACATACAGAGGTAGATGAGGGGTGGAGCCAAACCACTCTCTGTGTGTCTATGGACACACAGAAGGAGAGGAGGGGTGGAGCCAAACCGCTCTCTGTGTGTCTTTGGACACACAGAAGGAGAGGAGGGGTGGAGCCAAAACGCTCTCTGTGTGTCTATGGACACACAGAAGGAGATGAGGGGTGGAGCCAAACCGCTCTCTGTGTGTCTATGGACACACAGAAGGAGAGGAGGGGTGGAGCCAAAGCCGTCTCTGTGTGTCTATGGACACACAGAAGGAGAGGAGGGGTGGAGCCAAACCGCTCTCTGTGTGTCTATGGACAATCCCTCACATGGATCTGGAGAGGAGGGGGTGGAGCCAACCGCTCTCTGTGTTTATGGGTGAGGGGTGGAGTCAAACCGCTCTCTGTGTGTCTATGGACACACAGAAGGAGAGGGGGGGTGGAGTCAAACCGCTCTCCTCACTGTGTGTCTATGGACACACAGAAGGAGAGGAGGAGGGTGGGGCCAAACCGCTCTCTGTGTGTCTATGGACACACAGAAGGAGAGGAGGGGTGGAGCCAAACCGTCTATCTGTGTGTCTATGGACACACAGAAGGAGAGGAGGGGTGGAGCCAAACCGCTATCTGTGTGTCTATGGACACACAGAAGGAGAGGAGGGGTGGAGCCAAACCGCTCTCTGTGTTTATGGACACACAGAAGGAGAGGAGGGGTGGAGCCAAACCGCTCTCTGTGTGTCTATGGACACACAGATCTGGCTTGGAATCAAGCCTGCATGTTTACCTCCATAGCAAACGACTTATTATGGTGGGCACTTATCAGGGGGGAGGAGCCAAGCGTGTCTGTGGCGGACCTGAGAAGAGGAAGATTGAGGATGCTCTGTGCAAAACCACGTGAAACGTTTCTTAGAAGAAAAAACATTGCTTACTATCACTTTAGGGCCCCTATGGAGGCCAGCTGACTCACAAGCAGCCATATACATTCTATTGCAAAGAAAAGTTCATAAGTCAATCAGATGATCTAATATATATAAAATGAATAAATAAAATCCCTGAGAGTATGACACCGCCTGAGCTCCGTTGTTTGGGTAGCCATGCCTTACAAAATCCCCTTATTACCACCACCCCCCCCCCCCCCCCCCGTCTGTATGATCTTAAAGGGATTAGCACCCATGTGGGGAGGATTTTGCCGATTACATTGAAATGTTGATCTGAACCCCCTAAATAAATGCTTGTTTAAGTGTGTATTGATTGTTCCTCTCCGTCTGCCTTTCACTGGAGCCACCAGGGGACTCATTATGAATCAGTGAAATGTTTCTTTTTTTCCCCAACAATCAGCATTTGTTCTTTGTTTCCAGCAATCAGGGGCCCGCTAAACCTTTCCTGGTCTCTATGAATTGCCACCAAAGCAGAAAACAAGTTGCTACAAAACCTACCTGTTGCAGAACGCCGCCGCCGCCGCCGCCTCGCGCGTCGAAAAAAAAATGTTCATTTTATTTTTTCCTAAATGCTTTGGAGGATTATTTTTATACCTGGTTTGAGGAAAAGAGTCAGTGACACCGAATTCTAAAGGGTCATCGAATATAATATACAGTAATATAATAATATATCATACAGTAATATAATCCGAGGATCTTCTCTAATTTAATCTTCATTTAATGCTCACTAATATAATAATATCATATACACTAATATAGACATAACTCAAGGCAAGCTGGCCAGCGTGTGTGGGGGTGGGGGGGGGGCGGTAATAATGCGTTTAGCTATTGCTGGTAAATGTTCTTCCCATACAAGACATCTGACCTCCGGTATAAAATTGTATTCTATTTGAAAATATTCGTATTCTAAAGGTAATAAATGGGCTCTCAGATACACACATTCAGTTTATTACCATCCGAGGCGATAATGGTTATGCGTCTTTTTTATTTACACAGCGCGTGGCAGGGGAAGGAACGTTTTCTTTTTTTGTGTTCTGGCTCTGCTGGTTCTGGTAATGGAGCATGGCCCTAGTAATGGCCTAGTCCTGGTTCTGGTAATGGAGTCTGGTCTTGGTCTTGATAATGAACCATGGTCCTGCTAATGGAGCCATAGTCTACTTCTTCTGGTAATGGAGCATGGCCCTAGTAACGGTGCCTAGTCCTGGTTCTGGTAACTGAGTCTGGTCTTGGTTTCTGTAATGAAACCTGGTCCTGCTAATGGAGCCTAGTCCTACTTCTGGTAAAGATGCTGGTCCTGGTAATGGAGCCTGGAGTCCTGGTTCTGGTAATGGACTCTGGTCTTGGTCTTGATAATGAAGCATGGTCCAGTAATGGAGCTTAGTCCTGGTCTTTGTAATGAAATATGGTTTTGGTCCAGATAATGAAGCATGGCCCTGGTAAGGGAGCCTAGTCCGGTCTTTGTAATGGGGTCTGGTCTTGGTCTTGATAATGAAACATGGTCCAGTAATGGAGCTTAGTCCTGGTCTTAGTAACGGAGTCTGGTCTTGGACTTGATAATGAAGCATGGCCCAGTAATGGAGCCTAGTCCTGGTCTTTGTAATGGGGTCTGGTCATGCCCTTGATAATGAAGCATGGTGCAGTAATGAAGTTTAGTCCTGGTCTTGGTAACGGAGTTTGGTCTTGGACTTGATAATGAAGCATGGTCCAGTAATGGAGCCTAGTCCTGGTCTTTGTAATGGGGTCTGATCTTGGTCTTGATAATGAAGCATGGTGCAGTAATGGAGCTTAGTCCTGGTCTTGGTAACAGAGTCTGGTCTTGGACTTGATAATGAAGCATGGACCAGTAATGGAGCCTAGTCCTGGTCTTTGTAATGGGGTCTGGTCTTGGACTTGATAATGAAGCATGGCCTGGTAATGGAGCCTAGTCCTGGTCTTTCTAATGGGGTCTGATCTTGATCTTGATAATGAAGCATGGTGCAGTAATGGAGCTTAGTCCTGGTCTTTGTAATGAAGTCTGGTCTTGGACTTGATAATGAAGCATGGTCCAGTAATGGAGCCTAGTCCTGGTCTTTGTAATGGGGTCTGGTTAAGGTCTTGATAATGAAGCATGGCCCTGGTAATGGATCTTAGTCCTGGTAGGGAAGCCTAGTATTGGTTTGGGTAACAGAGCTTATGCTTGATCTTGGCTACATATTGAAAATACTCCCATCATGAACCTTATTAAATCTGGTTCTGGAATTAGAGTCTGGTCTTGGTGCTGGCAATGGAGTTTGGTCCTGGTAATGGAGTCTAGTCCTTGTTCTGGTAGTGGAGCCTGGTCCTGGTTCAGGTTATGGAGTTTGATCTTGGTTCTAAGAACAGAGCCTGGCCCTGGTAATGGAGCCTAGTCCTGGTTTTGGTAATGGAGCCTGATTTTGGTTCTGGGAACAGAGCCTTGCCCTGGTAATGGAGCCTAGTTCTGGTCTTGGTAATTGAGCTTGGTCCTGGTTCTGGTAATGGAGCCTGGCCCTGGTAATGGAGCCTAGTCCTGGTCTTGGTAATGGAGTCTGGTCTTAGTCCTGATAATGAAACATGGCCCTGGTAATGGATCCCAGTCCTGGTCTTGGTAATGGAACCTGGTCCTGGTTCTGGTAATGGAACCTAGCCCTGGTAACGGCGCCTAGTCCTGGTCTTGGTAATGGAATCTGGTCTTGGTCCAAATAATGAAGCATGGCCCTGGTAATGGATCCTAGTCCTGGTAGGGAAGCCTAGTATTGGTTTGGATAGCAGAGCATATCCTTGATCTGTGCTAAATATTGAAAATACTCCCATCATGAATCTTATTAAACCTGGTTCTGGAATAAGAGTCTGGTCCTGGTGCTGGCAATGGAATCTGGTCCTGATAATGGATCCTAGTCCTGGTAATGGAGCCTAGTCCTGGTCTTGGTAATGGAGTCTAGTCCTGGTTCTGGTAATGGAGCCTGGCCCTGGTAGGGAAGCCTAGTATTGGTTTGGGTAACAGAGCTTAGCCTTGATCTTGGCTACATATTGAAACTACTCCCATCATGAACCTTATTAAACCTGGTTCTGGAATTAGAGTCTAGTCTAGGTGCTGGCAATGGAGTTTGGTCCTGATAACAGATCCTAGTCCTGGTAATGGAGTCTAGTCCTGGTTCTGGTAGTGAAGCCTGGTCTTGGTCCTGGTAATGGAGCCTAGTCCTGGTTCTGGTAATGGAGCCTGATCTTGGTTCTGATAACAAAGCCTGGCTCTGGTAATGGAGCCTAGTCCTAATTCTGGTAATTAAGCCTAGTCCTGGTCTTGGTAATGGAGTCTAGTCTTGGTCCTGATAATGAAGCATGGTCCGGTAATGGAGCCTAGTCCTAGTTCTGGTAATGAAGCCTAGTCCAGGTCTTGGTAATGGAATCTAGTCTTGGTCCTGATAATGAAGCATGGCCCGGTAATGGAGCCTAGTCCTGGTTCAGGTCATTTGGGCAACAAAGCCTGTCCTTGATTTTGATCAAATCCTTGTCAAGTAATAGAACTTTGATCTGGTCCTGATGATGGACCCTGATTCTGGTTGTGGTAATAGACCTTGGTCCTGGTTCTGGTAATGGACCCTGGTTCCCTATATATGGGAGGCCTGACCCAGGATTGTGCAAATGCCATCCGATCCACCAGCTATTTTTTGTATCAGGGAAAAATTGTAAACTTGTACCCTGCCGCTTCCTGGTCTGTAACATCTGTATACTGGCCGCTGTCGCTGTAAGGTGGAAGCCACACGCATGCCGCCATCTTGTAGATACAACCCTGCATGTACTCCAGGTATGTAACGGGGGATGTCACACGGGAACCGTCTCCACACAGTCCGGTGTAGCTGGGCACAAGGCTTTACACAGCAACTACAAGAGGTGATGAAGGAGCTGCAGAGTAGGAACCACCTGAGTAATAGGCAATCCACCTTCCTGAAAATGGCAACTTACTCTTCTACTGGATCTTAAAGTGTTTCCTTTCCCCGGACCCCGCATTCACTATATCCGCTCTCCCCGGACCCCGCATTCACTATATCCGCTCCCCCCGGACCCCGCATTCACCGTATCCGCTCTCCCCGGGACCCCGCATTCACTATATCCGCTCTCCCCGGACCCCACATTCACTATATCCGCTCTCCCCGGACCCCGCATTCACTATATCCGGTCTCCCCGGACCCGGCATTCACTATATCCACTCTCCCCGGACCCCGCATTCACCGTATCCGCTCTCCCCGGACCCCGCATTCACTATATCCGCTCTCCCCGGACCCCGCATTCACTATATCCGCTCTCACCGTATCCGCTCTCCCCGGACCCCGCATTTACTATATCCGCTCTGCCCGGACCCCGCATTCACTATATCCGCTCTCCCCGGACCCCGCATTCACTATATCCGCTATCCCGGACAACCCGCATTCACTACATCCGCTCTCCCCGGACCCCGCATTCACTATATCCGCTCTCCCCGGACCCCGCATTCTCTATATCCGCTCTCCCCGGACCCGGCATTCACTATATCCGCTCTCCCCGGACCCCGCATTCACTATATCCGCTCCCCCCGGACCCCACATTCACTATATCCGCTCTCCCCGGACCCCGCATTCTCTCTATATCCGCTCTCCCCGGACCCCGCATTCACTATATCCTCTCTCCCGGACCCCGCATTTACTATATCCGCTCTCCCCAAACCCCGCATTCACTATATCCGCTCTCCCCGGACCCCGCATTCACTATATCCTCTCTCCCCGGACCCCGCATTCGCTATATCCGCTCTCCCCGGACCCCGCATTCACTATATCCGCTCTCCCCGGACCCCGCATTCGCCATATCCCCTCTCCCCGGCCCCCGCATTCACTATATCCGCTCTCCCCGGACCCCGCATTCGCCTATATCCCCTCTCCCCGGACCCCGCATTCACTATATCCGCTCTCCCCAGACCCCGCATTCACTATATCCGCTCTCCCCGGACCCCCGCATTCACTATATCCGCTCCCCCCGGACCCCGCATTCACTATATCCGCTCTCCCCGGACCCCGCATTCACTATATCCGCTCTCCCCGGACCCCGCATTCACTATATCCGCTCTCCCCGGATTCACCCGCATTTATTATATATCCGCTCTCCCCGGACCCCGCATTCACTATATCCGCTCTCCCCGGACCCCGCATTCACTATATCCTTTCTCCCCGGTGAATGCAGGGTACGGGGTTTAGTAGCACTTTAAGAGTTGTATTGATAAAAAAAAATTAATTTGTACAGAAATCCGCCCAGTGAACACACATGTACAATTCTGTGGGATTTGGGGACAAAAACAAATGTTCTGGAGCCAATTCCTGTGCTGCAACAAACATTTCTCATTCATTTAAAACTAAAAATACTGCATCTGGCCACTAGGGGGAGATTTACCCAGATTTGGGATTTAAATCAATAAAAACATGTCCAGCGCAGGAAATATCACCATAAAGTTCATCTGTGGCTCCATGAACACCAAACAAATGTGCGCGCTCCTTCATTGGGCGAATCGCTATGCAGTTTTGTATAAATACACGCGGCGGTCACACCGGTGCGATTTCAGGGATGATCTGGGAACTGAATTTGCACCTGAAATGGCATCTAATGAATGTGAATGTCGGCGTCCTAACACGTGCGAATTGCTGCGTTTTCTAATGTAGTTCTCGCGAGACTTTTCTGCAGTTTTCTTGTGATTTAACAGACAGAGAATGGAAATCGCTCTGCAAATCGCAAGAAATCATTGAAAATCTTCACAAGTCGCAATATCAGAAATCTAATGAATGTGAATATCGGGGTCTTAACATGTGCGAAGTTGAATGAATGGGCGGAGCTCTGTGCCAGCCGTCTCCAAACTGCGTCCGGGGGGCTACATGGGGCCCTTTGCTTGCATGTATCCGACCCTTGGGGCACTATTTCATTCACTGATACCAACAATGGGGAATAATCCCCCCCCCACTGACACTAATGATGGGGCACAATTCCTTCATATGACACGAATGATGGGGTATAATTGCACCGCCCCCATGACACCAATGATGGGGTGCAGTTCCTCCCAATGACAAGATTGGGGCCCAATGACACCAATAATGGGGTGTAATTGCCCCCACCCCATTACAACAATGATGGGGCACTATTCCTCCCAATGACACTAACAATGGGGCCCAAAGACACCACTGATGGGTCACAATTCCTCTGACACCAATGATGGGGCACAATTCCTCCCAATGACACCAACAATGGGGGACACTGACACCAATTATGGGGTATAATTGCCCTGCCCCCCTATGACAACAATGATGGGGCACAATGCCTTCCAATGACACCACCAATGGGGCCTACTGACACCAATGATGGGATATAATTGCCCCACCCATGACACCAATGATGGGGCACAATTCTTTCCAATGACACCAACAATGGGACCCGATGTCACCACTGTTGGGGCACAGTTCCTCTGACACCAATGATGGGGCACAATTCCTTCCAATGACACCATCAGTGGGGCCCACTGACACTAATGATGGGGTATAATTGCCCTGCCCCCCATGACAACAATGATGGTGCACTATTCCTTCATATGACACCAATGATGGGGCACAATTCCTCCCAATAACACCAATGATGGGGCACAATTCCTCCCAATAACACCAATGATGGGGCACAATTCTTCCCAATGACACCAACAATGGGGCCCAATGACACCACTGATGGGGCACAGTTCCTCTGACACCAATGATGGGGCACAATTCTTCCCAATGACACCAACAATGGGGCCCAATGACACCACTGATGGGGCACAGTTCCTCTGACACCAATGATGGGGCACAAATCCTCCCAATGACACCATCAATGGGGCCCACTGACACCAATGATGGGGTATAATTGTCCTACCCCCATTACAACAATGGTGGGGCATTATTCCTCTGACACCAATGATGGGGTACAATTCTTCCCAGTGACACCAACAATGGGGCCAAATGACACCACTGATGGGGCACAATTCCCCTGACACCAATGATGGGGCACAATTCTTCCCAGTGACACCAACAATGGGGCCAAATGACACCAATGATGGGGCACAATTCCTCTGACACCAATGATGGGGCACAATTGCTCCCACTGACTCCAAAGATGGGTGATTGTTTTTTCCCCACTGACTTCGGGACATTTTCTACCTCCAATGGCCTCAGTCCGGCCCCCCTACAGTCTAAAGGACAGTAAACTGGCCCTTTGCCAAGAAAGTTTGGAGACCCCTGCTCTGTGCCATGGGGCCCCATAGACAGCCTGGGCTAAGGACCCAATAAACTCAATAGGGTCACAGGGATCAGTGTGAAGGCTGGCCCAGATTCCTCCATTGCTGTCCTTGCCTGGGGCCCTTGTAGAGGTTGAAGGACACATTCACCTCAAGAACCCCCACAGACCCCCACAGAGCTCACCAAGGGGAACGTTTTGTATGGTGATGAGCCGAG
Source organism: Staurois parvus (assembly GCA_951230385.1). Classification (NCBI taxonomy): domain Eukaryota; kingdom Metazoa; phylum Chordata; class Amphibia; order Anura; family Ranidae; genus Staurois; species Staurois parvus. Next base: position 93,747 of record CATNWA010011479.1, read on the forward strand.
CTGCCCCGGGGACACGGACCAATGGAAGAAGAATGTTTCCAAAAATGTCAGGCCGGGAGCAGAGATTTGTCTTAGCACTGACATTTCCCCCCTGTCTGCACACGGGCCCCTAAGGTCCCCCAAAATACACAACATGTGCCGTGGAGGACCTTCAGAGGGATTCGTCTGCGGATTTGGGGTTTCTTCTTCCATAAGACATCAGAGATGACGTTCTACTTTTGGGCGGTTTACAAAAACTCTCTATTCCTCGTTGTAATGTCACCTTTACATTTGCCTTGTAGCATGTTCTACAACCAGAATGAGGCCCCTCCCACCCCGGAAGAAATGGAAGAAAACCCTATTTTCTGTTAAAAAAAAAAACCCAGAATGGACGAGAAACGGATGAAAACAGACAAAAAGGGATGTAGAATGACGAAAAACAGATGTAAACCGATGAAAAATGGATTTAAATGGATAAAAACGGATGTAAACAGATAAAACGGACGTAAACGGCTGAAAACAGATGTAAACGGACAAAAAAAACGGATGCAAATTGACGAAAACTGATGTTAACGGATTAAACAGACAAAAACTGGATGTAAACAGATGAAAACAGGATGTAAACAGATGTAAATGGATTAAAAAATGAATGTAAATGGATGAAATACGGATGCAAAAGGACAAAAAGTGTATGTAAACAGACAAAAAAGGCTGTAAACAGATGTAAATGGATGAAAAAGTAATTTAAACAGACAAAAACGTATATAAACATATGAAAACAGACAAAAAAACGGATGTAAATTGACGAAAACGTATGTAAACAGATATAAAACGGATTTTTTTGTGGTGGGGGGTGGGATGTATGTTGGTTGGTAGTGGTGGGAGGGGGTGGCAGGGGGATGAGAGTAGGATTATTGCAGTGACGGGCTGTGGTGTCAGTGGTGGGGTTGTGGTGGTGGGCACCTGATTCTAGTGTTGCCTAGATCAGCACATGAAATAAATACGTTGTTGAATGGACCCACCAGCAGCACAGCCCACCTCCACCCACCATTATATACATTCGGTGCTGGAGGTTCCGGCACTGCACTCCCCTACGTTCTGCTGACAGACATCCCTGGTGCCGGGACACAAAGATCTTATATACAGTGAGGAACAGAAGTATTTGAACCCCCTGCGATTCTGCAAGTTCTCCCACTTCTCCATCATGGAGGGTCTGACATTCACATTGGAGGGACATTCCCACTCTGAGCACAGAATTCAGGAGATCACATTGCAGGGGATTCCCACTCTGTGGACAGAATTCAGGAGATCACATTGCAGGGGATTCCCACTCTGAGGACAGAATTCAAGAGATCACATTGCAGGGGATTCGCACTCTGAGGACAGAATTCAGGAGATCACATTGCAGGGGATTCCCACTCTGAGGACAGAATTCAGGAGATCACATTGCAGGGGATTCCACTCTGAGGACAGAATTCAGGAAATCACATTGCAGGGGATTCCCACTCTGAGGACAGAATTCAGGAGATCACATTGCAGGGGATTCCCACTCTGAGGACAGAATTCAGGAGATCACATTGCAGGGGATTCCCACTCTGAGGACAGAATTCAGGAGATCACATTGCAGGGGATTCCCACTCTGTGGACAGAATTCAGGAGATCACATTGCAGGGGATTCCCACTCTGAGGACAGAATTCAGGAGATCACATTGCAGGGGATTCCCACTCTGAGGACAGAATTCAGGAGATCACATTGCAGGGGATTCCCACTCTGAGGACAGAATTCAGGAAATCACATTGCAGGGATTCCCACTCTGAGGACAGAATTCAGGAGATCACATTGCAGGGGATTCCCACTCTGAGGACAGAATTCAGGAGATCACATTGCAGGGGATTCCCACTCTGAGGACAGAATTCAGGAGATCACATTGCAGGGGATTCCCACTCTGAGGACAGAATTCAGGAGATCCCATTGTATGATTTGTAAAGAATGTATTTGTCTCGCACGGCTGAACAGAAGTATTTGAACCCCTGAGAAGATCCGTGTTAATATTTGGTACAGAAGCCTTTGTCTGCAATTACAGAGGTCAGACGTTTCCTGTAGTCCTTGGCCAGGTTTGCACTGCAACAGGGATTTTGGCCGACTCCTCCACACCGATCTCCTCTAGATCTGTCAGGTTTCGGGGCTGTTGCTGAGCAACACGGAGTTTCAGCTCCCTCCAAAGATGTTCTATTGGATTTCGGTGTGGAGACTGACTAGGCCACTCCAGAACCTTGATATGCTTCTTACGGAGCCACTCCTTGGTTTCTCCTGGCTGTGTGCTTCGGGTCGTTGTCATGTTGGAAGACCCAGCCATGACCCATCTTCAATGCTCTGACTGAGGGAAGGAGGTTGTTGCTGAAAATCTCACAATAAATGGCCCCATTCATCCTCTCCTTAATACAGTGCAGTCGTCCTGTCCCCTTCACAGAAAAGCACCCCCAAAGCATGATGTTACCACCCCCATGCTTCACAGTAGGGATGGTGTTCTTGGGATGCAACTCATCCTTCTTTTTCCTCCAAACAGGATGAGTGAAGTTTAGACCAAAAAGTTCTCCTTTGGTCTCCTCTGACCACATGACTTTCTCCCATGCCTCCTCTGACCACATGACTTCCTCCCATGCCTCCTCTGACCACATGACTTCCTCCCATGCCTCCTCTGACCACATGACTTCCTCCCATGCCTCCTCTGGATCATCCAGATGGTCATTGGCAGACTTCAGACGGGCCTGGACATGTATGACTGGAGCAGGGGAACCTTCAGACGGGCCTGGACATGTGATGACTGGAGCAGGGGAACCTTCAGACGGGCCTGGACATGTGATGACTTGAGCAGGGGAACCTTCAGATGGCCTGGACATGTGATGACTGGAGCAGGGGAACTTCAGAGGGGCCTGGTGTGATGACTTGAGCAGGGGAACCTTTCCGTGCAATGCGTGATTGGAAACCATGACGGCGTAGTGTTTCTACCGACAGGGACCTGTGAAATCTGTGGTCCCAGCTCTCTTCATGTCATTGACCAGCTCCTCCCTTGTAGTTCTGGGCTGATTCCTGACCTTTCTTCTCATCAGTGATACCCCACGAGGTGACATCTTGCATGGGGCCCCAGTCCGAGGGAGACTGACAGCCGTCTTTAGCCTCTTCCATTTTCTAACAATTGCTCCAACAGTTGATCTATTTTCACCAAGCTGCTTGGCAATTGCCCCGTAGCCCTTTCCAGCCTTGTGGAGGTCCACAATTTTGTCTCTGGTGTCTTTTGACAGCTCTTTGGTCTTGCCCATGGTAGTAGCTGGCATCTGACTGACTGTGGGGTAAACAGGTGTCTTTATAGAGCTCAGACAGGGGCTACTAAGTGAGATGAATGAGTGGAGTAGAGGGGGGCTTTGTAAAGGCGCAGTAACAGGTCTCTGAGAGCCAGAATTCTTGCTGCTTCTCAGGGGTTCAAATCCTTCTGTTCAGCCGTGCGAGACAAATACATTCTTTACAAATCATACAATGTGATCTCCTGAATTCTGTCCTCAGAGTGGGAATCCCCTGCAATGTGATCTCCTGAATTCTGTCCTCAGAGTGGGAATCCCCTGCAATGTGATTTCCTGAATTCTATCCTCAGAGTGGGAATCCCCTGCAATGTGATCTCCTGAATTCTGTCCTCAGAGTGGGAATCCCCTGCAATGTGAATGTCAGACCCTCCATGATGGAGAAGTGGGAGAACTTGCAGAATCGCAGGGGGTTCAAATACTTCTGTTCCTCACTGTACATTCAGTTCTGGAGGTATTGGAGGTTCCGGCACTGCTCTCCCCTACGTTCTGCTGACAGACATCCCTGGTGCCGGGACACAAAGATCTTATATACATTCGGTTCTGGAGGTTCCGGCACTGCGCTCCCCCATGTTCTGCTGACAGACATCCCTGGTGCCGGGACACAAAGATCTTATATACATTCGGTTCTGGAGGTTCCGGCACTGCGCTCCCCTACGTTCTGCTGACAGACATCCCTGGTCCGGACACAAAGATCTTATATACATTCGGTTCTGGAGGTTCCAGCACTGCTCTCCCCTACGTTCTGCTGACAGACATCCCTTGTCCCGGGACACAAAGATCTTATATACATTCGGTTCTGGAGGTTCCAGCACTGCGCTCCCCTACGTTCTGCTGACAGACATCCCTGGTCCCGGACACAAAGATCTTATATACATTCGGTTCTGGAGGTTCCAGCACTGCGCTCCCCTACGTTCTGCTGACAGACATCCCTGGTCCCGGACACAAAGATCTTATATACATTCGGTTCTGGAGGTTCCGGCACTACGCTCCCCCATGTTCTGCTGACAGACATCCCTGGTCCCGGGACACAAAGATCTTATATACATTCGGTTCTGGAGGTTCCGGCACTGCTCTCCCCTACGTTCTGCTGACAGACATCCCTGGTCCTGGACACAAAGATCTTATATACATTTGGTTCTGGGGGTTCCGGCACTGCGCTCCCCCATGTTCTGCTGACAGACATCCCTGGTGCCGGGACACAAAGATCTTATATACATTCGGTGCTGAAGGTTCTGGAGGTTCCGGCACTGCGCTCCCCCACGTCCTGCTGACAGACATCCCTGGTCCTGGACACAAAGATCTTATATACATTCGGTTCTGGAGGTTCCGGCACTGCGCTCCCCCATGTTCTGCTGACAGACATCCCTGGTGCCGGGACACAAAGATCTTATATACATTCGGTGCTGAAGGTTCTGGAGGTCCGGCACTGCGCTCCCCCACGTCCTGCTCACAGACATCCCTGGTCCTGGACACAAAGATCTTATATACATTCGGTTCTGAAGGTTCTGGAGGTTCCGGCACTGCGCTCCCCCACGTCCTGCTCACAGACATCCCTGGTGCCGGGACACAAAGATCTTATATACATTCGGTCTGAAGGTTCTGGAGGTTCCGGCACTACGCTCCCCCACGTCCTGCTCACAGACATCCCTGGTCCTGGACACAAAGATCTTATATACATTCGGTTCTGAAGGTTCTGGAGGTTCCGGCACTGCGCTCCCCCAGGTTCTGCTGACAGACATCCCTGGTCCTGGACACAAAGATCTTATATACATTCGGTTTCTGAAGGTTCTGGAGGTTCCGGCACTGCGCTCCCCCACGTCCTGCTCACAGACATCCCTGGTCCTGGACACAAAGATCTTATATACATTCGGTTCTGAAGGTTCTGGAGGTTCCGGCACTGCGCTCCCCCACGTCCTGCTCACAGACATCCCTGGTGCCGGGACACACAGATCTTCGTCTTCTCTTACAGACCGAGCTGCCAGGGCAACACAAGCAGAAAATGAGCGTCAATAGAAGATCCATTCAGCGCGTAGGTTGTGTCCCTGGAGTGAGTTGAGATGCGAAGTGGTCATGTCTGCATGGAGTATTCGTTCCGCGACCCCTGGGAAGAATCCGGCGCGTGTTTACTCCGCAGGCCTCCTGGGTACAGCGAGCCAATCCGATCATCACGCACTCCACTGATCAGCACCTTCACGTAGACTCGTCCTTTCCCAGACAAACCTACCGGAACGAAATCCAATTTCTCTGCCGACCCATCGAGTGTTAAATGAATTCGGATGAAATCCAAAATAAAAGGTAAAAAAAAACAAATCCACAACCATCGGCGGCCACCAAGAATGTTTATTCATGACACCCTAGAAAAGCCTCGTCAACGTCTCCTTGGTGCGCCCTGCCAGCTCCTCGTGGTGACCCCTTGTTCCCGCGCTCTGCGCACACCCCCGGGTCTTCCGCTTCCAGCGATTGTTTATTTTCGCTCGTCTTAAATACATTTTAAAAGTCTGTTTTTTTCTAACGTTCCATCTGCCGGGCACACATGGATGCGATGGGAGTGGGTGTTCAGATGGTGACACCGAAAATGGAAACACGAGGAGAAGAACGCCATCCAATAAGAAGAATCATTTATAGAAAAAGAGACACAAAGTCACAATAATAATAATAATAACAATAATAATAACTCTGCGATGGGAACAGCAAATCAATTCTGCAGAGAAATGATACATCAGCCAAGTGATCATCACTCAATTACTGCGCCGGGGCTGTGATTACCAGCACGCGGGTTGTCACCGCCATAATCTGCGCACTTCTGTCCTCTCCATCACACAATGGCTTCTTAAACTTTGCTGCGTCACAAGCATCCTCCTTATATCCAGTCAAAGCCGCGCGCGTTTAATCGCCGCGTTACGCCGCGAAATACA